>JAOXYL010000100.1:23640209-23655761 GCA_028564955.1 Terapon puta | reverse complement strand
AATTTGTACAGCTAGGTTTTATTTATTTATTTATTTGCTCATTTTCAAGTTAACATAAGAGCATAAAACATTCAAAATCTGAGGCAGCAGTAATGTAATTATGTCATTCAAAATAATCTTATTAAGAGTATTAGTATTATATCAAATGGCATTTCAAGGTCAGAATATGGCTGTGGAAGTCACGCACTAGTATTAGTGAAGGGTAAGGTGTCTCTGTCTTCACGTAATGGATACAGAAGTGCACACGCATCGGTATTGTTTCCCAGGAAAGGGGAGTTCGGAAGTAGCAGCACCTCAGTCCCAAACAATCAACCCCGACAGACAACAATGCATGGGCATCAGACATACCTGCTGCAACACCCATTTGCTGATACCGCACATTAAATGTGACGCTCCACTTACGAAAAGATACTAAAAGGACGTGCGCGAGTGCTCCTCCAGCTACACTATCGCACTATGCCATCACACCGCAGTGCACAAACAGCTGAGCGGGGATAGGCATGGAGTGGGCCGAGTTGAATGTCATTTGCAAAATACTACAGATCTTGGCTTGGTGTTTATGCACGGTGACATTTGGGCATTATCAGTAATTCACTATTCTCTGAAATGTGTTTGCACAGAGTGAGGGATTTGTGGGGTGTAAAATAGAAGACGGTATCTGCGGCAGGCAGCCTTGTCATGAGGCTACAAGTATAGTTGAGGCTTGTCGTTGAGCTTTGTAAACTGTGTTCTAATTGCTCCCCTCTGGGCTTTACCTCTCAGTTCCTGATACAGCTCCCACTGATGTCGGAGGTGGAGGCGGCACAAAGTCTGAATTAGTGATAACATGGGAGGTAAGTCATCTGTCACATTTTACTGTTCTCTCCATGGCCGAGTAATGGTTTTGCTTAATTGTGCAGAATTGAACGGAGCAATTTTATGACCCACATTAGAGCGAGACACCTCTCCTCCGGCTCAGCCTCTGGGTGCCATTTCTCCCTCCAAAAGCAGGGACAGAGAGCACTTCTCTGAAGAGTTTTGCACTTTAGCCACAATTACATAGCCATGCAACAGGAAAAGATAAGGCGAAAGGTGACTGCAGAGCGTCCTGGGCGGTAAAAGCGAAGAAAAGGGCTGTGTCTAATCACAGAAGCCCTCGCTGAGGTAGCGCGCAGAGACGGGCCTGTCTGTTTTTTTGTCTGTATGCGTTTTAATATCACTATAGTTTTGTGTTTTGCTCCCAGCCTGTTCCCGAGGAGCTGCAGAATGGCGAGGGCTTCGGCTACATCATCGCCTTCAGGCCGGTGGGCACGGTCACGTGGACGCGGGCCGTTATGTCCACGCCCGGCGTGGCGCGGTACATCTTCCGCAACGACACCATCCCACCTTTCTCGCCTTTCGACGTGAAAGTGGGGGCGTTCAACAACCGAGGGGAGGGGCCCTTCAGCTCCATAGCCACCGTGTACTCGGCGGAGGAAGGTACGCCGCCGACTTCACAGCCCAGAAGCAGAGAGTGATGCTTAAATAAGCTCTAATCTCTCTCCTTACAATTATGACCTTGAACAGCAATGATGAAATGAGTTTTTCTTTTTTTTTTTTCCAGTGCTGTTATTTCTCTCCCCTCTCAAGCCGGGAATGTCAACTTGATATTAGTTATCGTGCTGGTAGATTACAGGAAATCCTAGCAGACACTTACCACACCGCGCTGTCAGGGAGGTATTCTGCTAATTGAATTTGCTGGGCAGATAGTCTTCCCTTATGTCAGTCACAGATCCCATTAAAAGAGAGTGGGGGAAATAGCTTTTCAGTGAAACTACAGGTCTATTCTGTGCCTTTCCTCTTATTGCTATTAGTGTGTGTGATGGTGTTGGATGAGTCTCCGGGATTCTCACCAGCGCTCTATTTCTGCAGTCCCCAGTGTGGCTCCTAAGAGGGTTAGGACTCGAAGTGTGTCTGCAGTGCAAATTGAAGTGATCTGGGAAGCTCTCCCTGCCATCCCTGAAAGAGTGCTTGGATATGAGGTATATTATGACTCTCTGCAAAATCACTCTCTTCTTTTTTCTTTTTTTTTTTCCCTCAAATAACATGATAATTGAGCTTTTCCCTGTGGCTTGTTTATCAGCTCATAACCGTCCTTTCATTGTTCTTAAAATTAGTTTTTTCCTCCCCGTTTTTAACTTTTAACTTTTCGGGCGATATCTTCTCGCGTATCCCCGCAAAATTTTGTTTTGAGCATAATAACATCATGAAATGACCTCGGCACTTTGGCGCACCAGCAGCACAACCCACCAGAGGAGAATAAAATCCCTCATCCTTTCAAGAATGCAAAGAGGGCTTTGCTGTTTTTTCCTCCTCCCCCGGTGCTCTTTCAATATCTGTCACCTCTGGCCCTCAGCACAAAGCTCTCCAGTTGCCATAGCAGTGGCCACATTGTCCTTTTAGAACCGAGCTCATTTCTCCAAACGTGGTCCTGAAGTGGATTTAAGCTGCTGAATCTCAATAGGCCACCAACAGTATGGATCCGGAGCTGTGGACTGCATGTATATATACGGCGCTCAGCCTTTAATTCCACGTTGGAATAACAAATGCAAATCAACTGTTTAATGTAATCATCATTATTACTTGCTCAAAAGATTACATTACTGTAAACTGAATTCTCATGCTTATCGTACACAGCTTTAATTAATAACAAGTTTGAAATACAATAATTCATGGGCGATGGAATCGGATGAGTGTCCCCGAGGGCGGACTTCACATTTCGGTTTAATTATTTATTGACTGAACTCTTATGTCACTTAATCCCAGACACATGAATATTGAAGATGACCCAAAGCAAGTGTCAAGTTAGTCTGTTTGCTTCATTAAACTGATCCTCACCTGCACCCGTAATTGGAGGTTAATAGCCCAAAGGAAAGCAACCTCGGCATCTTGTTTGTCAAAGCACAGGATCCTGCTTTGCTATAGAAAGTGATGATTTGTTAGCTGTAAAAAAAATCTGCGTTTCTTTTTGTTTAGACATTCTCTCATTGTTGCCTAAAATACTGGCATTTGAGGTATTTGATTTTTTTTTATTTTATGCAAAATCTTAATCTCAAAAGTAACCAAGAATTGCAGCTGTTAAATAGATGAAGCAAAACAAAAAAAGTGCAAAAATGGGGTCGAAGTGGGAAGCAGCATAAAATGAAAGGACATCAAATTTGTACTTAAGTACAGAACTTAAGAAAACGTTTAAATATGCTTTCCATGAACTGGAAAGTAACCAAATACAGACGTTCAATTTTAAACTTATCCTCCTCACATTCAGTACACAGTGTCTTCAGATAAAGGTTGGTGCCGAGGTCATTTCCATAAACTAAACTAAACAATAGCGTAATAGCTGCAATCGGGATTTTGATCTTCCTGGATCAGTTATCATATGACCCATTAATGTCCTCTTCATGGCCGCGGTGGTTGAGAGGATGTGCCCCAGTAATTGAGACTCCACTAGTGAAAAATTTATGATTCATCATCGCACCCTCCCTCCCCTTCTGTAATACAAACAGCATTTCAGATTTCATGATGGAATGTGAATTTCAATAATGCAGTCAAACGCACCACTGGACTCTGGCTGTTTGTGCCCATGATGTTTTTTATAGTTTTTTTTTTTTTTTGCCAAACAGGTCGTGTACTGGGAAGACGACACCAAGCCTGACACTGTTGGCAAAGTACGCATATCTGGAAACTACACGCTGGTTAACATCACAGGGCTGAAAGCGAACACTGTGTACTACCTCTCTGTGGCTGCTTTCAATACGGCTGGCCCCGGGCCACAGTCGGCACCCATCAACACCACCACAAAGAAGCCACGTGAGTCCGTCCCCGATGGGGCATTGAAATCATTTCCAAATGGTCCCCATTCACGAACCATATCAGCCCCTCCCGAGATGACGTCGTACCCTCCTCGGCATGACAGGCACAGCGTTTCTTCAGCTTTGGCAGTAAAAATTCAGCCTGACAAGGGAGATTTTCATTTATCTCAGAAAAAAAAAGAAAAAAAAAAGGATAAATCAGGACCGTAGCTGCAGTGACAATTTGGGGGAAATGGACAAATGATGTTAAAACTAAACTGGACAACTGCTGCGCAAGCTGGATTGTTGAAATGCAGGAATTTCAGCCCACAGACGTTCTGCAGCTTCGAGCGAATAAACCGACCACAGCGCGCTCATGTTTCCTGACCTCGGGGTTACGGTCCGGCTTCCTCCGGCCGTATCTCATTGTCATTTCCTGTGGCCAGACTTTTGCCGTCAGTGACCGTGCGGTACAATCTGATTTTGGAAAACGAATGCGAATTCTCTGGTGGCCCTGAAAGCTCGGCGTGCTGCAGCGTGAGACAAATAGATTAAACACATGCAGAGAAATGGAAAACAGAAGTGTGCCGCAAGAACAGAAACACAGTCCAATGTGCTGCAGTGTCAGGCTAAACTTTTATTTCTTTATTTATTTATTTATTTAGTGGGTGGCCTTTATTAGATAGTGATAGTGTGGAAACGAGGGAGCGAGAGACACAGAGCTGTTTCCCTATTTATTTGTCTTTTCTGTATTTACAGTGCGCTCCTGTATTTCATTGCGTATTCTGGCTTTGTCGCAGTTGTTTCTAAACGGCGACAGTGTTATCATTATTAGTTTTTTGCCTTTTGTATTTGCGCATGTTCTCCGAGTTGCCGTGTGTTTGGCTGTCAGGTTCGCTGCAGAATTCACTCTGTCTTAATTAGAGCGGGTGCTCCGCCGAAGCCTCACTTTATTATTCGGACTGATAAGATGAGAATTTCTTTAGCTCCAAATCTTCCGACAGTAACCACTGAAGTGGTATATCCTTACCTCTGGTTCTGTTTGCAGCTCCAGATCGGGCTCCGCTCAACATACAATGGACCATGATTGGCTCCACGCTCACGCTGCACTGGGATCCCGTGGTAGCCATGGAGACGGAGTCAAAGGTCACTGGATATTTGGTAGGTCGCAATTCACCGCAAAGCTCCGATTTATCACCAGGATCGCGGAGGACTTTTTTTTTTTTTTTTTTTTGCATCGGCTCGTGTTTTTTATTCTGCGTCACCCTCTCCTGCCTCAGGTGCTGCTGAAGAGACACCGCTACAACGACGTCAACGCCATCTTGACCAACAGAACCACTGTGGAGCTCAGCCTCTCCGCCAACGACAACTATCTCATTCAGATCAAGGCCATGAGTGAGGGCGGCGAAGGCACGGGCAGTGAACCCATCCACATCCATAAATTAAGTGAGTTTACTGTGTGTGTGTGTGTGTGTGTGTGTCCCCCTCCCCACATCACTCCTCTTTCCACCATGGATGAAGCTTAATTGGGGTTTCAATAATTCAGAGACAACATTTAATTTGGCTTCATCGCATCCCTTTCCAACCATGTGTAATAGACTTATTTCGAGAGCGAGAAAAGCGACCTTTTTAGAAATGCATGCGCGGTGTCATCCATCTCTGCCATTGGGTTATTATTCCTTGTTGACTGGCTGCACAGCGCCGCAGCATATAAAGCAGTTCTGTGCTCCCATCCCGCTGCTGTGCAAAATTGTGAGGCGGCTCAGTTTGCCGCTCTCCCCCTTTGATGTGATACGAACTTTATCTTCTGGAGATACTTAAATAGCCTCTCCTGTTGAAAGCCAGTAATAATGTAGATATGGAAGGGGAGGGAAAAAAAAAAAATCACAGTTGGCTTTTGATTTATGATGACTTGTCAGAAATTTGGAGGATAGCGCAGCAGAGTGCAGGTTTTTCTTCTTTTGATAGGAGGGGTATTTCTGGTTCCTCACGAGCTGTTCTGCCGTTTCTTTTTTTTTTTTTTTTTTTTTTCGGTTGCAGGCATGGGAGCGCGGGGTTCGGGAGCGATCCGCCTCAGCCCATTGTACCTCTCTGCAGTCCTCATCAGCGCACTGCTCTGCTCCGTCTGGTGATGTCTAATCAGAGCCCACGGAGCGCCCTCCCTCCCCCTCCATCCCCTCAGTCAGCCTGTCCTATGTAAACCCTCCACTGGACTGGCACGAGGCCCGGGCTTCAGTGGCAGGACTGGGAAAGACTGGAAAAGACCGGACTCCGCCGAACTCTTAAAGGGACCACGCCACTTCTTTCAAAGGACCATCAGACGGCGACGTGACGATTTTGCGTGCATGATATCTTTCGTTTTTTTTTTTTTTCCTTCCAGCATCAAGTGCCACCATGTACTAGGTTTCATTTTTAGAAGTTACGATGACTCCACGACTTATCTTCTTAGTATCTTTGGAGATACTACTGCCTTAATACCCATTTTTTTCATACAGTCCATACCAAAGTAGGCTGCTTGCTTTTATGGTTTCTTTAACCCTATTTAAAAGAAAAATAACTGCAGATATGTATTCACAAGAATTTATCTCCTCAAGGTCAACTTTTCAGCGGGTGATAAGTCTGTATTCACCGGTCGCGTCCACATTTCATTGTCTCAAAAATGAATCTCAGAACATCAATTGATAATTTTTTTTGCAGCTTTCGCCAACAAAAAAAAAAAGAAAAAAAAAAGAGACACTTCAGGCTCAAAAGTGTTACCGGGCTTTGTCAGATATATGGAAGTTGCATAGCAAATTGATCAAACTGTGCCTCAAACCCACTTATCTCTGCGTTCCGAAATAATATTTGGTCTGTTCTGAGAGCCACAGGCGCCTGAGCTCCAGGCCCTCTCGACAACACTCTGATAGATCCTGGCATTTTGCTCTCTATCTCATGCTCCTCTAAATAATAAATGCCTATCACCCTCCGCATTCTCAGTCTAGCGAAAAAGGCCGGGATTGCAGAGAATTGAGACGCGGGGTGTTACTAAGTCAAGCAGATCCCATGTGTACTGTTCCTCCTCTACATTTAGACGACCTGTGTTCCAGATACGTATATCACATCGCAGAACATGTACCATCTACACCCCAGATGACCAGCCGGCCTAGTGCACAACGGACTACAGAATAACAGTGCCTTCACTAGAGCTCGCTCAGATTTTTTCTCTCTCTCTTTCCTTTTCGATGGCTTAGGAGAAAGATTCATGTCAGAGGGGAGAGGCGTTGTTTGCTTTTCTTTCCGAAGAAATTAGCTACGAAGCGCGGGAAACTCCGGACGTGGAGGCAGCCTATTATTGGAAATGTAGGGTACACTGATTAAATTTTCATCGAGACAAGTACACCGGAGCACCTAAGACAAAAAAGGGTTGGAAGCTTTAGGAAAGCCGCAATGGGTTGAAATATATGGCGGAAATTTTGGTCCAAGTATTTATGGTCTGTGGTATAATAAATGTGTGACTCCGTCCGTGGCATAATTTATGGGCTATTAAGGCATCAGAATAATTGATGCCAATACCGCTGTGAAAAAGCCCTGACTGGAAATGGAGCGAAAGGCATGGCTGTCATATTACCCCCACCCCATCACCGTCTGTTGGGCACATACCAGACTGAACAGTAACAAAAGAACATTGCTACTCTGCTGAGGGAGCTACTTTTCACGCCCTTTTATCATGTGGATGAGTCTGTCAAAAGCCACCCAAGTAAGAGCCGAGGTGTGATTACTGGGGTCCTGACAGTGTTCATGTGGATGTGGAAGGATACAGTCAACTGAACTGCTACACATTACTGTGCCTTTGCCGAAACATGGGGCTGTGTAGGTCATTAGCTCGGAGGCTGTCGTCGTCTGTATTTTGCACTCTCTACCCCCACCCCCCAACTCCCCACCCCCGTCCCCGCCGCTCCCCCACCCTCCAAACCTCCCCCAAAGTCGAATGAAAGCACAAGGAATTGATGCAAGGTGACTGGATGTCCTCACTTAGCCGTCTGAACAGGTGTGCAGACCCCAGAGGCCTCGTAAAAAGTCCAAACGGCCGACATAATCAGGCTGTCCTATCTGCTCCTTGACTGGTTTCATAAAGCTCTGCGCTTGTTGATTAGACTGCTGCAGACCAGTCAATGGGATATCGATTTTCCTGCCCCATTATTACAGCTGTCACAATTCTGCTGCTTGATTGACTGATGGTCGCTTTCTTATTGCACTCGTTCTGTTGTGTTACAGTCATCGATGTTTCAGATGTCCTCCACTACTTCTCCTCGCTATCAGACAAACTTCAAAGGCATTCTTTTTCTGTCGCTAATTGGTTCGCTTTTACAAGAAATCTCACTGCATTTGCTCAGTTTTTTCATATATTTTACAAGTATTTTGTAGTGTAGTGGTAGATTGTGACTTTGAATTGGAGCAGTGAGCTGAAGCGGGATCGGCTGGTTGGTTCTTTTGAGTTGCGCGTCGAACTCGACCACTGTCGGGCCGTCGAGCTCCAGCGGTGGTACCGCTGTACCTTTCTTTCCGACAGCGCGAAAGCCCAGTCACACCAGCGTTTAAAATGCCATGTTCATGTGGCGGAAGAAGTTTGTTTCGATAGAACTGGCTGCGATCAGGGCACTCACTTTCGGGGCGTAGTAACTCCGCTTGGAGAGGTTTTTTTTTTTAAGTGACGAGAACAAAAAGACTCGCTCGTCTGCTCCCGGCTGTCTAACATAGTGTGTTTAGCCGTTAGCTCGACAGCTACAGTAGTTCACAAACCAGCCCTGCAAGCGTTCGCCACGTCACCTAGCCTCGAGCAACACCTGTTTCACAAAGACGTGCGGATGAATATCGCTGTGCCACTTTCTGGTGTGACCGGGCCTCAAAGCAGCTTGTGTGTGCAAATATGTGATCCAAGTGGTGTTACTATTTTAGTTGATATCCAAATAAGGTAACCTCATTGCCAGACTCCTAGGTTATTCATTTCCAGTACTTAAATGTGTGGCAGTTTCTCTGAGCTTTCTTATTATTTACATAGTTGTAGTTCAGCCTAATGTTTCTTACCTCTGCTCATGCTCACGTTAGAAAACAACACTATCGTTTCTGGCCTTGTGCTTTAATAAATACTACAAAGTACAATCTAGAGTGAGTGAAGGAAATGATCAGAACCACCAGTAGGAATGAAAATATATCGATCACAGAACAACAACGCATCTGTTTATATCCACAAGGTTGGTTTGGTTAGCTTGGTTTCTGTGGTTGTTGTCACTAGAAAGGAGTGTACCTGGTGCAGTGTAAATAGCTTGCATATATTTTTTAAACATGGCCATCAACGACAACCTTATTGCTTTTATATAGTGTGTTCTCCGACGTTAATACTGGTGTATTAATCAATGATCTCTGTGAGATACTGACATGTAGAGTGGCATTTTCATATTGAAAAGTAACTGTTTTGTCTTGTATACTAAAATTGTGCATGTTAATCATTGTTTGTGACTTTGTGTTGGATTTTTCTAAAACTATAACTTAATAAAAATGTTTATTCCAGCCAGTGGGCTGTTCCCCTGCTTCTGCCTAACTCTTAAACACAACAGCTCTCATCCGCTAAAAGATCCAGATCCAACTCCCCAGGGGGCCCCAAAGCCTGTTACTCATAGCTGGGGAGGGGGGTGGTTAGTTGGCTGGTTGGGCTGGTTGATATGTTTGGACTAATAATGCAAAAGGGACCCAACTGCAAATATTTTCCCAAGGTCTCCTAACAGGTGAGTGATATATTTGACATAATCATCACTGTAATTTTCTATATCAAAACATATAAAGTAAGCAAAGCTGTACTGAGCTGCATATAAAAAAACTAAGGTAATGAACTGTTAATAAAATGGCTTGTTCAGAGTTGGTTATTTGGAACAGAGAAACATGTTAAATGATATAGATATATAGATAATCACATCAAATTTAAGTTTTTAAAAGATAAATGTGATATTGAATTGCTGTCCCGTCAGAATCTGAAGTAAAGTCTGAGGCAGCACCAGGACATCGAGACCAGCGCAACACTGCATTTGCTCTAAAAGTGTGTGAATCCTGTCAAACCTAACAATGACTGAGGTCTGGAGCGGTGAGATTTAGTGCCACTAAGCATCCCACTATGCATGGAAGTGATAAATAAAAAGACACTTAAAAGCTTGAGCATGACAACATGCAGGATTAGTTGAAAAGGTGAAATTAGTGCATGTAAAAATTACACCTACCATCAATTTTATGACCCATGTTTGAGCTGCACAAACTATATTTTAATGGTCTATTGATCTATGGACCCAACTACTGAATAATTCATATTAGTTAATTGCTAGGGCTTTACACATATCAAGTGAAATCCAATGTTTAATGAGATGTATTAACTTTAACATGAATGGTGACATCACAGCGTTGCTTTATTTAAGTAAAGGTGGCTCCTTCCATAATCCGAGGCAAGAATGGGAGAAAGCCTCTGCT
Organism: Terapon puta; assembly: GCA_028564955.1. NCBI lineage: Eukaryota > Metazoa > Chordata > Actinopteri > Centrarchiformes > Terapontidae > Terapon > Terapon puta. The sequence continues at coordinate 23,645,463 of JAOXYL010000100.1, read as the reverse complement.
TGTGGGATTCACACATCAATGGCAAGCAGGCCTTTTTAGTCAGTGGGATCTAAACAGGATTACTTTGTGCCGGAGCAGTTTGTAGAGCAAAGGAGTGTTTCAGAATATAATCACCCGATTCATCAAAGCACAGCTTTGCACTGCCTTCTCTGCTGTGCATTTTACCCATCATTAGCCCCACACAGGCACAGTATCTATGAAAAATAGATGTTTCTTTATTTCTGACCAGAGGTCGTCTCAAAGTAATACACAAGCCATGCGATTTGATCTCATGCTTATGTGTCAGAGGAGGTTGCTTATTTGCTTTCACCCCTTGTTGACCCCCATGTTCATTTCTTACAGTATCTGTGAAGAGATGCCATCTATTATGCATGCAAATGATCACAATCGAATGTCCTGTTGTAATGAGCAATATATGAAAGCTTTTTCTTGAAAGCGCTGCTGTTTACGCTCTTGTGGCCTATTCTACTTTTGAAAAGTGATATTTCCTTCGATGTGGGGAAATTATTTTTAAAATGTGGTGACAAGCACAACTGCTGTTTATTACATTTTTTTCTTTTTTTAGATATACTCACACAAGAGAAGAAAAGAAAGAATTTTGATAGGAAAGTTGACTTAATGTTTTTCTCACAAAATGTAGCAGCTGTAGCTAATTACTCTGCAGCAATAGCGTAAGCACCGCCTGACAAAGTTGTATACAGAGTATTTATTATATTGAGAAGTTCGAGAATAACCCGAGGTCACACTCTTTTTTTATTTCAAATACAGTAAGTGTGTCAGGATTTTATAATTAACATCACAGGACTTCTGGTCTTTTTGCACAAAACCACTGATGTGCTGCTCAAGCTGAATACAATATTCAGTATAAATGTGCATTTAAGTGACAAAAAGACAGTTATTTGATTTCCATTTAATCTCAACAGTTAATTTTCCCCAGAAATGTTTCATTTTCCATTGAAAACTCTGACCTTCCTCGAATGTACTTGCTGCCCCATTGAAAGGATTAGAGAGACTGAATATTGAATTGCTGAGAAAATATCAAAGCAATCACAAGCAGTGGTCCATCACCCTTCCTCTTACATGCTAGAAAAAAAACAAGGAATAAAGCTACATTTTTTTTTTGAGGTTATATTAATGTAAAAAATAGTTAATTGCCGACGTGTTGAGCACTGCTGAGCTTAACATTACATAAGCACTGGAAGTTGGAACATAAGAGCAGAAAATCTGTTTTTACACCTTGGTCACAAATTATTCCTTTAACACGCTGTACTAATACCCTCCCTCTGATTTATTTCATCTGAAACATACAGCAGAGCAGCCTAAGATATAGTGGGCCTATTTTATCTTTCAATTTAATAGAGTTATGGAGTCATAATAAAGTGCAAGTAAGGAGAAAATATAAGTCAAGAAAAGTACAATGTGGCCCTGGTAATGGTCACTTAAGTAGTAAGCTAACACAGAAACAGCGCTACCATCCTCAACTAGAGTTTAATTTGCTGCTGCAGTCATACACAGAGTGAATGAGGACACCATTAAATGTGAACAATGATTAAAATCTAGCTGTGTGTGTGGGAATCCTGCATGTTCTTGAACCTCGGCGTGGGGATCGGGTCAATCTTATCACAAGGCTATTGTTGCATCAAATGTCACATAATTAGGGAGTCGAGCAACACTGTGTATTTCACTAATTAAAGACGGAAATGTCAAGCTCATCACACGGTCTGCGCGTGACCCGCAGATTTTAAGGGAAATAATTCCACGCAGCGGATAGCTTATGATAAAGGTGTTACATAATCTTTACTGAGTCAAAAGGCCATTAAAATATGTTCTGCAGGAAAAAAAATTATATGTCTTCAGGCAACAAGCAGTAGACTTGAGGTACAGATGGAGGGTTCTGCCACAGTGAGTAGGCTATTCATAGATTTCTTTTCAACAGCAGCACCGCTCCTTACCTTTGTCCCTGGGCATTATAGATGCTCCATCAGTGTTCACTAATTAGGAGGGCGCCTTTTTTACAGACGACAAGGGAGGGGACACAAGAGGGAGGTCTGGAAATTAATCACTAAGGTTTATTAATGAGGGGGTATCTGCCCTGTGTGGCCAGAGAACAATATGAGAAGGAGCGTTCAGAGGCGAGCTCCATCCATCACTCTGGAAACTGCATGGAGACACCAGCGGAGCAAAGCTTTTAGAGGCAATCTTTAATGTGGGCACAAGTGAAGAAAAGAAAATCATCATTTCAAATGGCATATAATTATTTAGAGCCGATATGGAGCTCCAACATGAATGTTTGATATTGTTCGAAAGGCAAATCTACTGTATGAGCTCTTTTGAACGGCTCCGCTTTTTTATGTCACGGCAGATGAATTTCCTACATTGAGTAAATCTGTAAATCTCCCCCAAATAACTACAAATTAATTCTGGGTGACTCAATGCGTCTGCTGTCTTTCCCAGCACCGGAAAACCATAAAGCTGAATTATAATGTGGTGCAGATTTCTTCACTGAGGTATGAACTGTCCTGTATTTTACTTCAATATCATCAGGTCAGGTTATGATATAAAAATGAGTGATCTACACATCCACAGTTCAGTTATACTACAATTCATTTAAGTGGTTTATTATTTTAACAAAATAAGGGTCTGTAACCATGCAAGCCTCTACTTATGGCTGCTTTCACTCAGTTAGCTCCCAATAGCAGTGTTAACATGATGGTATTTAGCAGGTAGTTTTTACCATGTTCACTAAATTAGTTTAGCTTGTTATCTTGCATTCGACAAGCAGGACTAAGCATAGCCAAAGGGCTGACAGGAAACTGCTGTTGGCATGAAAAGTTACACGATCACTGAAAATCATTAGAATTCCATCTCTGGAAATAATGAATATCTACACAAATTTTATATAAAAAATAAAATCTATATAAAATTTGGACAAAAGTAGTGGAACACCTAGACAACATCGCTATCCCTGAAGCATTGTCCTGCCGTGGCTAAAAATAGTATGCATATGAAAAATGAAAAAAAAAAAAAAAACTTCAACTGTGTCCCTGGGTGTTAAATCCCAAACATAATTAACACAGTTTGTGTTGAACATTATCTATTTATAGGCTATTAGACATAGAAAGTGCGGAGTAAAGTGTTGTGCAATGCAGAGAAAATGCAAGTGAATATATTTTAAACTCCACGAAAAACGCTTGAAAAAAAAGGAAAGATACTAGTTGTTGTGATACTTTGCACAAGGCGAGCAAGAAAATCAGTCAGATCTCCGCTGTGTCTCAGTTGTGATTCTCATCTTTTGCATTGTTCTAATAAAGCTGTACATGTGATGATTGCATGGAGACTTTGCTGTGCCACCAACTGAAAAATTATTTTAGTTTTTAAGTAACCTTTAAATAGCTTAAAAAGCATTGTAAGAGCTGGCAAATTCCAGGTTTCTTGTACATTTTAAGAGTGGCTCATTTCACAAATCTGAACCTAACCACAAGTGGAAAAGCCTTAAATATAATGAAAACAAAAAACATGAGGGACAAACAGGGACAAGGTCCTCCCTTCAGCTCCACTGAGGTCAACTGGATCTCACTTGGGAGCTCTGACTCATTGGTGGGGGGGGGGGTCTCCAGCCAAACCACCTCCACCAGCTCCCAAATCTCACTGAGCTTTGGAGGATGAATTCAAAGCTCCTTCCAGGAGGCAGCTGGTCAGGCGTGGAGGGCCAGGAGACAGTGGCTGTACGCCGGCGGTTTCTGTGGGTGACTTCATAACCACTGGCCGTCCTGCAGCCCTGCAGAGGACGTACGGCGTTGCTTACTGTCTTTAAAAGCAGAGACTGATGAAAACGCCCCAGAAAAAGGCTGTTTCTTAATACCGGTCTCTCTCTGCTTTTCCTAGCAGTGAGGGTCAGGCTAGACGAGCAGCTTTCTAACTAGAAGGTTTCCACTTCAAATCCCAGGCCAGTGGGGAAAATCTGAGCAGGGAAAGTGAGCGAGGATTGTTTTTTGTCCTCCCTTAACGACTACCATCGAACTGCCCTTGATATAGGCACTTAACCGCGTTTGCCCTTGTGGTGCTGCTCTGTGGTCAGCAGCTGAGGACTGTGACTGGGCAGCTCCCAGCTGTAAATGTAACTGTGAGTGGGAAGTGTGGCATCTACCCATCTCCGCATGAATATCAAATTAGAAAAACAAGGCTAGCATAGGCCTCTGAATACTAGCAGTGTTTTATTTTTCAAAGGGCAACCTAGATCAGATAAACCAGTTTGTTTTTTACAGATCAGAACGTGACCACACAAGCACTTGGATGTTAAATGGAATTTTAAAAAAAACAGCTTCTGTGACCCTTTTCTGCAAATTTCTAAAAGGTACAGTAATTTTATGAAAACTGTAAATCAGTGGCGCAAAGCAACATTTGATCTCAATTTTTAAGTCCACTTTTTAACAAGCCGGATCTTCAGACTGGAAGTTTGCTCTTGACCTTAGACACATCAGAGGAAAACAATGATGCCCACTGTGAAAATAGACTGGTGAAGCCGTGGCCAGTCGCTCTGCACGTGTGTGTGAGTTATAACCGGTCGGTTTTTCTAAGTGATTTATCCATTTTCACTGTTTTTGTTACTGTCGAGAAGAAGTGCGGCTCTAAACACCGGCTGGAGACCTTTGGGTCTGAGCTAATTTACCCTCGCTCGGTGGTGGACGCCGATGTCAACAGTCTTTCACAGACAACAGCAAAGAGACGCCACTCGTGATCGGATGGGAACGAGCGGTTTTATTCCTCTTCGGTGGCAGTAAACACAACGCACAACTGCAGAAAGCCGCGTTCACTCTGGCCTGATATTCAGAACTGACTAACAGTAACGTTAAGCACAATAAACAGCAGGGCTATTACGACATAGTGGCACTGCACACACGCACTCACCCCCACACAAAGAAATGCACAGCGACTCTCTCAGAGGGACATAAACGTGCCTCTGAGCGACTGCCGAGGGCCCCGCAGGACTCGGCCTTTCAAGTGGAGACGTGAAGAGATCTACAGTAGCTGCTCATCATGGCTGGTTAGCTCCGACTGCCGGCGCGGCGGCGGCGGCCACACGCGCCGCAATCCATACACCGAGCGGCTGTCAGTCAGTCAGTCAGTCAGTCAGCCGGGGTCTCCACATTCCCACACGCCGTACCACGGAGCTACACCTCGTGCGCACGGTTACCATCTCCTGTGCTGCAATGTGTGGAATATGCTGGAGGAATTTGACGTGGAACTAAGCGGC
>JAOXYL010000100.1:23626218-23640109 GCA_028564955.1 Terapon puta | reverse complement strand
CTTTGCGTTTTCTTTGTACTGCGATAACGTGTTTCGGGGCTTTGTCTTGTCTGAGCGAGGAGACAAAGAAACGGAGAGTGCCATGTGAAAGCCCTTTGAGCCGTTTTATGATGCATAGCAGAAAATAAAAATAAAAATCAATGTTTTTTTTCGCAGTGTTATGATTACCAGTGCATCCATAAGACATAAGACCCAGGTGGTTGTAAACAGGAGTTAACCTTCAGCTCAGTTGTACGTGTGTGTGTGTGCTGTTTCATGTGTGTTTTTATGTTCTTCCGTTGAGTTGAAGCGGTCTAAAGGTGCATTTCCAGAGTCGCCCACAGTATAATTAATTGCTGGTTTGTTGAGTTATTAATGAATTAATGAATGAATCCGTTGTTTCAGCCACAGTTGCTGTACCTGCTAATCCTCTGGGTGTGGATTCATTTTCACTCCGCGGAGAAAGCAGGTGTCGTTTAAAACTGCTCAGACAGTTCAGTCGTAGGTTATGTGTAATAAAAAGGTGTTCGTTCGGATCCTTTCAGATTACATTGTGTGCGTCACCGACAATCGCACTCGGTGTAAATCCGACTGACAATCGCACTCGGTGTAAATCTTTTCCTCGGTCGCCGACTCCCCGTCTGAATGCGACGTCAAAGCACTTAACTCGAGACGTGGCTTTTTGAAAAGAGTCGAGGGAGAAAACGCTGCTGATATTCAGAGCGTATGTACCTGTGGTCTCTTCTCTCTGAACTTGTCTAATTGCATTTTGGCTCATCGTTTTTGATTCATATTTCCATTGCCAGTTTTATTGCCGAGCAGTGCATGGCAGCAAGTTACCTGCACATGCACCTTTGTGATCGAGACAGTGATCGATGATTTTCTTCATGCTTTATAATTTTTCCCATACCATGAAGAATTCTCTGCTAAAACAACTTAAGAGGATTATGCCAAAGCTCAAATAATAAACCTTAATGATAAATCTTTCCCTGGATCCCAGCAATAAGCCGCTGAAACTAAATTATAGATAGACTTGATATATAAAAGACACTTTATACTTTTTTTCTTGCAGCATACTTAGTGATAACGGTGGAGTTTTAAGTTTGCGATCTGAAAGCCCTGAAACAATGACGTTAGTTTATTCTGTTTTCTCTCCTTATAGAGCCTTCTAAAGGTTCATTAGCACACCGGCGGAATTTCAGGAAACTTTGCATTCACAAATCTTATTTGTGAAAGTGTACTTTGCACTTTCTTCCTATGTGTCCTAATGGGATTACTGGTGTTTTTTTTATTGGCAGACTTTTTTTTTTGGAGGACAGTTTATTCAAGTTTAGTGTTAACAACAGCAAGTTCATGTCTGGACACACGCGACAATCCCTGAGATAATCCAATGGAGGAATCGATCTTTTGTCTAATGCTGGATCTCATCTGTTGACAGCTCGGGCATGAGACACTCGAGGAATATATCAGTTGATTTTCTTGACCACCTGGGAGCAGGCTGCAAAGAAAAACGTAATGGCCCAGTGAAAATTAAATGACGGACACACCGGCAGACACGGAGCAACATTAACATTGATTTGGTTTTGTATTTCTGGCCACCTGCTGAAAATAAATCCAATATTCAGTCTCCATTAAAGCTTTTCTTTGGTCTCCACCGACTCCTGAGCCGGACATAGCTGCTAAATGTTCAAAAGCTGGCTGTTAACTATATACTGATAGAAAAAAGGAGAAATATTCAGACCCTTTATTCAATGTGCCTAACACTGACAATTGTTTCTCAGCAGCAGCCTCAGCAACAATCCTTTGAGTGCCCATAAAGTGTGGTGCTTATATCTATCTGTGACCTTGATATACAGTTACGCTGTTTTTAAGGGTGAACTGCAGCCGTCACATTTTCTGAACTCTTATTTATACATAATTCCCTCACTGTTATCTGCACATACACAACTTCTGGATTAGCTTGGTAAATAAATGAAATTACCAGTCATTAAAGCAACGTGCACGTGCATGAGGTTATATGCAGTACATGAAGAATGGCCCTGTAAGTTGCATGCATCACAGGAAGCCATTTATACAGTCTGTACCATATAGCAGCTCTAAACGACAGCTTTAAGAGACGTGCACAGAGAATTTAAACGGGCATTTAATTGAGCAGCTAGCATAAAACCAGAGCCTGGCAGATGACATATGTTAATATGTCAGTTCTTTTTCTGCACTGTAATTTGTTCTCTTGCATACAAGCCTGAGGCAAATTAAATATGTATTTGAATTATTTGAATTATACATTTGTATCAGCAGCATGCTAAAGCAATGAATGGTTTGGTGATTAATGTTTCTAAACTGCTGCTATATTAAATCTACCCATGTCTACACCAATGCAATTTTATTTATATAGTCTTGAAAGATCATCTGTGTCCAATTATAAACACGTCTCTACTATGTACTCTCGTTTTTAGCTGCTTTACGAGATTCCTCCGTTTCTACAGTTGGGATCTTCAGTCTTGCTTATAGCTTTTAGTCGCGTAAAGCATAATTCCTTCATTATGTTCCTGGTGTTCGTGTTGCTCGTGAGGTTTCCTGAAGACCGAGGTGCCAATCAAGAGGCCTAGAGTTATAAATAAGGTCTGACACTAGGCACCAAAAGTCCCTGAGCTAGATGTAGCATCCCCACTTCTTAATTATAGCTTAATTAAGCCTCTCAAACACAGATGTGGATTCTGTGTGCTGATGGTGTTGAAATTCCTGTTAAATATACTCAAAGGAATTTTTTCGCCGTAACAGAGACATGGGGGCTTTGTGGGCTGTATACATCTGCCAAGATGTGTATATCAGCAAAAATATCAGGATCCTGCTGCTGCTGATAATTGTTGTTAGATCCAGCTACTCCGGGTCAGATGATCTCAGACTCCTCTCTCGGCTGTGGCAAAGGGACACTGCAGTGTGACGTTGCGTATCATTACACTAATTTAATCCCCACCAACCCCTCAGAGTTTAATTTTGATATTGCTGGAATACAATTTACTCGAGAAAAACGCAGAACGGAAGTTATTATATGTGCCGCAGACATCTGCTGTATCCCAAATAAGCCACGGACTGAAAAGATGTGTCTTAATTTTCTGTTTTACTGTGCGAGAATTCATGCGCAGGCACACGCTCCACTGCTGTGCAAGGCGACATGCTAATTATCGCTGCCAATATCATGTGATGCAGAGGCAGGGCGAGTCGATCATTGCTAATCTAGTTCGTAGCGCGGTGGCTCCTCTGTGGTTTTGACATGGGGCTTCCTTGATCAGACGCCAGTGTTTCATGGCAGGACCTGGATTTAGTGAGGCCTGTCGGGGCAGGAGAATGTGAATTACGGCTCAATGTTCCTCGACAGTGCTGAGCCGGTGGCTTCATCTGTTCTGACAGGCTCTTGACTGTGTGTGATGATGAGAGACAGCTCCGGGTTGGCGCTCGGCATCGGCTCTTGAGCTGACAATGTGAATTATGGAGACCCGAAGGAGCAAGAGCATGCATCAGCAGACCCCCACTCCTATTAATCCTTCCCTCAAAGGTTCCACTGCAGAGACCCCCAGACGTAGCTCGCCGCACGCATTTCCAACGCTGCCTGAAACATAATGGAGGCAATGGACCCAGGTGCTCCACCGACTCCTGGTCCAGCATCTTAAATTTCTCTCACATGTATACGTAATCCTTCAGCTGCTTCTCTTTTCTTTGGGACTGAAATAGTTATAGTGAGAAGGAGCTGAAAGAATTAAAAATAAGATTGGAAATTAAATTCCAAAAATGATTATTTTATCTGTTTATTCAGGCTTTTGATGTTTTTTTCTAGGTTTTTTTAGGTTTTCCATGTATATTTTCAAAACAACCCTTTATGACATTTAAAACTGTTGTGACAGAATAAAAAGAACTTTGAGGAAAAAATGTGAAACAAATAACCATAATATGAATAATTACTGACCCAGTGTCACCCAATTAACTGAACCCTTTTAGCCAATTATTTGCCCCCCTGTCTTTTTTTTAATCTAGCAAGTTCTTATTGTTAAAGAGGGCAGTAAATAATCTGATTGTGACTTTATTGTTCATTCAAGCTTCTGCTATCAAAAGGTGATATCACAGCCTTGCCCACACACCTTTTTCATCTCTTTCCTTCAGGTGGCATTTTAAAAAAGTACCAGTGAGGTCACATTGGGGGTCCTCGTCAGCATCTAGCTAGCTATGGAAGAAGAGTTGCTGTTTTCTGAAGCTGTAGGTCATTTGAAATGAAACGTTACAAACATCAAACACACGGCCTGTTATGATCAGCGTGGCTGCATGTCAGTCCAGCGGTACGGTAGCTGACACTTTTAGCTGGCTCAGCTTGGACAGAGTGGCATTAAGTCAGGCTCAGGAGAGGAGCTATCACTTGGATAGCTAGTTAGAAAGCGCATTATTAACACATCTAATATCTTTCTTCCATCTTTTTTATAACAAAAAAGATGAAAGAAAGACAGGACGTAAGAGGAAAATGACTGCTCAGCCATGTCATATTATGTCATGTCATCCATTTTAGATATATTTAATTAGACAGTGGATGTACATAAGATGTTGTCATGGTTGTCTGGTTAATTCATATTGTTAAATATATAAAACGATAGCAATGACATAATATATTAAGACTCATGTAAGCCTGTGTGAACACTGGTTAACCTGTGCAGGCTTTAGAAGTGGGTAATGTGCTCTAATGTGGTTCAGTTTACTGGAAGTGCTGTGGTGTCCATGGTAACTGTTGGGGTCAAGGGCAGTAGTCATCAATTTGAATTTAAGCTGATGATGCCCTTTAGTATCACTTGCCAAATTCCACTTTCGTACCTTGACTAGGGGTTGGAGAGCAGCCATGGTAGTGTGACAGCTCATGTAACATCTGCTAATATATTGTGCATGCAGGTGGCTAAATCCACAAAGAGCAGTAAACCATAGCAGCAGCAGCAGCACAGCCCTGAGTACCAGATTCTCCGAAATGAGCAATATAAGAACGCCACCACGGGCTCAACTACAAATCAACCAGGTCTAAGCCCCAATAGTAATTTCTTTGGTCGGGCCGCCTTTGAACCCACGGGCTCGAGACAAATATGTCAAGGAAGGATACTTAAAAGAAGATCAGCTGATCACTCCGCCTGTCCACACAGAAAACAAGTCACAGTGCAAATCAATTTAGAAGTTAGGCTGCTTTGAGGTGAGTCATTTTTCCCAGATGCACTGCTATACCCCCCCGTCTGCCAAATCCCACTTTAACCCCTGCTCTCCGCGCAGCCCGCAGTGAGTCGGCTGGGCAGGTGGCATGTGCAGCCTCGCGCACTGCCTCTTTCCACGTCTGCGCGCTGTGTTTATTTGCAGCAGCAGCAGGAGCCGCGAGCAGGTTGATTCAGAGCTACTTTGACACTGTCGCTGCCTCGAGCTCACCGGCTAACTGGTCATATGTATTAGCATTAGTTGAGTTTGCTGCTAGTTAAAAGAGGCTGGGGGAATGCAATTTGCGGGAAAACTGCAGGGGGGGGGGGCCATGACTGGTGACAAATCATCAAATCATAAGATATAGGAAATCAGAAGTGACATGAAAACAGCTGCCACTATGGAGTAGAAGCGACTTATATAACAGTGCTGAGTCAAACCGCGTCGGTTTTATTTATACTGCACCAAATCACGACTAAACTTATCAGCGATGCTTTGCATATACAGCAGACCGTGCTCTGTGCAACGCTGTTTGCAGAGACTCAACAGCCTCCACCACGAGCGAGCTACTCCACAACAGCTGCGAGGAAAAAAACCTTCTTTTAACAGGCAGACACCTCGAGCGGAACCGGGCTCGATACGTGGGCGGCCATCTGCCTTGACCGGGTCAGGAAAGAGGAAGAGAGAGAGAGACAGACACACAGATGCACGGCAACAACAGTAATAACAATAACAACTATGATATCATCGAAATATGACTAATAGTAATAATAGGATCAGTGGGGGAGACAAGGATGCTCAAAACTCTGGGGAAGGTAGGCAGTCAGTAACATGCATTAATGAGACATGAGTACAGAAGGAGAGGGAAAAGAGGAGCTCAGTGCATCATGGGAAGTCTCCCCCGTAGCGGCGCAACTCAAGGGACGGTTCAGGACTCGCTTGAGCCAACTGTACGCTTTATCAAAGGGGAAAGTTTTAAGCCTGCTCTTAAATGAGGAGATGGCGTCTGTCCCCCTGAACCCAAACCGGGATCTGATCCCACGAGAGAGGAGCCGGAGAGCTGCGGGCTCCGGTTCCCATTTTACTTTTGGAGACTTTAGGAACCTCAAGTGACCCTGCATACTGGGAGTGCAGGTTTTTTTATGGAGTAATGGGGTAGAAGTATGAGCTCATTAACTCACGATGGTGCCTGACCAGTTAAGGGCTTTGTAGGCGAGGAGAAAGATTTTAAATTCTATCCCAGGTCTAACAGGGAGCAGGTGCAGCAAGGCTAATATTGGAGAAATATGATCTCTCCTCCGAGTTCTTGTCAGTGGACGTTCTGCAGCATGCTGGATCAGCTGGAGAGTCTTTAGAGGCTTATTGGAGCAGGCTGATGATGAAGAATTTCCTAACAAATGGGTGGACTCATTTTTCTACGTCTTTTTAAAAAATGTATCCAATGCATAGGTGGAAAATGTAAGTCCTTGAAGTTTGTTTTATGTGGGAGTTTCGTGGTGTTACCGTTCAGTTCAAACTCCACTGAATCCCAAGAGCACAGCAACAGAGACAAAGAAAATAAGACATACAAGATATAAGACAACCAGATCACTCTTCGTTTTCAGAGCTTATCGTCGGCCAACAGCACAGGACACGCTGCATTCGTTCCTAGATTTTTGTGATTCTGTATCGTCACCATCACGTTGAGAACAGGAGAGAAGAAAAAAGCATGTTCTCTAAAGACGAAAAGTGAAATTGTCATAATTTTACAATGAGTGATGATAAAGTTTGAGTATTGCTTTGTGCAGTAGGGGGTCGGTGTTGATGTGCAGCAGGAGGAAAAAAAAGTTTATTCTTTTGTTTAGTTTCTTTAGCAAATTCTTTAGTATGTGCTGAGAAAAGCAAGCTGGGGCGGTATTTTATTTTATGCTTTCAAGCAAGCCTGACAGGTAACTCTGGTAACGATCCAGTGACATTATTCTCTGACTGTAGGGCTGGTAGCTAATGGGAGGAAAGCCCAGCAGAAAGTAAAAGACACATTTATTCAGGTTGCAAACTCAACGCAGCTAAAGCGTGGCATACATCATATAGCCACAGGACAACAGAAAGAGGTTGTCGAACTTCCTCAGTGCTGCAAATCGAGCCTAAAGTTACCCGGGAGAACGTACCTGGTAGCACGCAGATTTGCGGAGCAAAATCAAAGGTTTATGGGGAACCAATCTAAACATGGATGGCGTCATTATTCTATAGCAATTACACTGTGTAATAAACTTTTACCTCTTAAAGTTAAGTTGAAGCAACAAACTTGTCTATTGCCACTGAAATATGAACTCCTCAGGGTTCCATACCTTTTGCACTTTAGCTAGTTTGAAATCATCTCTTTACCACCTACATACCACTGATGCTCTGTATCTTCATAAAGGCAGGCTTACAACTCAGAATAATAATAATTCACAAGGTCAAGGACTGAGGGACTGTTTTGTAAGCTACCCTCAGAAATCAGCGCTATCTACTGTAGCTGATATATTCAGCAGTATCGGTCATACGGTTCCCTTTTCGAAAGACTCCATTGATATAACAATCTTGAGATGCCAACCATTTGTTGAACCCTGACTTGAGCCTCTGTTGAAGGAGATATGAAAATTGAGCTATTCCAGAGAAAAGACAAATCCCGTTGCGTGTTCCTCGCTAATCCTCCGCTTGGACGGTGAACGCATCGCGGAGCTTAGAAACACACCACCCAGGATGAACCGCGATGTACAATCTCCAGGAGACAATAGAATTGGTGAGTGTATTTTCTCATCTCATGTCTCTGCCAAGTTCACATGCCCACACACAAACACTCCGGCGCCAACTCCCCCCCGCCCCCAGCCCCCACAAACCATCCGCCACCGCAAACCACCATAATATGACAGATTTTTATGCCTGAAGGTACTGGTAAGAATATATAGAAAATAAGCTAACTTTATATGAAGCACCTTGCACTCGGGGATAGTTCACCTCACAAAACGAGGTGGTAAGTAATCGTCAGGTCTTAGATCCGGTGAGATGGAGTTTGTGCTTATATTAATCCATTGTATCTACTGAAGGAGTGCTTAATTCAAAGATAATATGAAAGCTAATGGGTACTGCATTACAATACTGGGAAGCCGTTGGCATCTTGCAACAGTAAATCTGACCAGCTTGTGGAGTTTTGCGTAGAGTGCATTGCTACAGAGACTATCCTGTTGCACGTATGCTGTCAGATAATCTCATTACTTGGATGGAAGCAGTCTCCAATGTTGGCATGTTGTCTAAGGTTAACACAACACACACGCACACAGAACGTGCTGTTGTTGAATATATCCATTTCACTTTCACTACATTTGTACGTGTCGATCGAGATCTTTGCTCGACCCTAATGAAGGTTGCGATTGATTTTACATTCCGGGCATGCTGTGTTTTTCCTAGACGCCGGATTGGGATGTTCCAGCATCAAAATGTATATTGTTGCACTAATGCGCGCATTTATGTGGACAATTCTTCACTGACTGGAATTTCTATGAAGCACATCACATCGTGAGACACATTCCATTAATATGTTTTCCTTTTGTGCAGGCGTGCAGTTTTGAGGTTGGAATTTAACAGTTCAGGGAGAAGCTAATACCTTATCTTTATCCACCAATTGAAACCGGCTATAGGCATATTATCAACATACATGTCTCGGCTCTGTTAAGAAAGCAGTCGGCATTTATTCCTTTCATTGTTTTTTTGCATGTCATTTAGAGGCCGTCTTAACCTGACTGTCAGGAGCAATAAGATTTCTGTGGGAGAATTGTCTAGTCATATCATCGGGTTTTAACCTCTGCTGAATTGAATAAGATGCACCAGGAAGGACACATTATTGAATTGACAGCTCCATGCTACTGCGAGCCAAGACTCCCCCCTTTATACAGCACTATATGCATTTGATTCCACACAATTAGATTACTTTAATATCAGTCACATTTCTTCCACTCAGTGTTTTCACACAAGATCAGCATCATCTTTCATTATCCGCCACTACTTTGGAGGTCCTCCACTGCACTCATAAATACTGGGGATTATTCAATTGCTGTCAATCTGTCTGCTGCCTTATAAATTTACTGCCATCACACGGGGTCTTGGGATTGAAGGGGAGGGCTCCTGACTCTCAGATTGATTTCTGTGTAAGGGATGAGGGGTGTGGTACACTGCATGTGAAGTGCTCTCCGGCTGCAGCCCCCCGATGCACTGACACAGGATTCTCTCGCCCGCGGCTGTACCTGATCTCTGCAGCAGTGGTCACATAGATGCTACCGGCCTCAGACATGTAACTCCCATGAATTATTAACACTGTAGCAGAGGTGGAGAGGAGATACAAAAGACATGCAGTCACAACACATCTGACTAGTGAGCTGCTCTGGTTTGACAGTGGGGCAGGGTAACAATTCAGAAAAACCTCCCCTACTTTTTTAGCATTTCTAAGCAGTAAGACATGGAGGTGTATGCAGATGTATGCACATACGGTATATGGACACTGTAAGGGTTTACAAATTTACCTGGTGTATAAACAGTAATGACTGACTGGTTGACAACATAGCATGAAGTAGCTGTCTATCATATTTCACATGACATGTACCAATATATGCCCATGGTAAAAACTAAATAACTGAATAATTAAGTGTTGACATACATAACACATGCATGTGTTATGCTGATGTCAGCATGCTAACATGCTCAAGATGTGTGAATGCCTGCGACTATACAGCCAGTTGAGACATTTCACAGGATTTGATGAAAAATGTGATATTCTGGTGTCAACGAAGGAAAAGTGAAATTATCCGCAATCAGTATGGTTCATCCTCTGGGCACCATGAGCGTCGTGGCAATCCCTCAAAAAAGATGTTTCAGTCTGGAGCAGCGTGGACCGGAGGCAGATCAGCCTGGTCATGTTGTTAGCATGGCCACTAACATCTACTCAAGGTCAACATGATTTAATCTGTAACTTTCAGCTGCATTTAATGTCCTTGATCAACACTCAGGTGTCAAAAGAGTGATAATTTTTATGCATTTATAAATGCATAAATACTATGCATGCATAAACTCAATACAATTATCAGAGGTACTGCTTATATCTAATAAAAAGTATAATTACAATGAATGCGTGTGTTATATGTTACATTTATATAAAATATTATTACAGCTTTGTGCTACTCTAAAACTTTGACTGTTGTTGATTGTGGCAGGTTTTGACAGAATGACATGATAGTGGTTGACCCCCATGAGAAGAAACCTTTTACTGGCATCAGTTTCTGCCCCTCTGAGTAGTTTTCTTTTTTTGTTTTGTGAGAGCATTTTCACCTAGAAGGCAAATATGATCAAACAGCATTACTACCATACCCAGAGATGATGCAAAGATTGCAGTGAATGTCTATGTACCTAAAACTAGCCAACATACCTGAAAACCCTCATCTCATGCAATTTTTTCTGCTGTAAGTGGGGCTATCGAACAGATTTTACCTGCATGCTGGGGCTGTGATGGATGCATTTTGTTTTTACAATGACTTAAAACTACCATAATGTGTTTTTGGTGCAAAATTGTGGTTACTCTACATGGGAGGTACTCACTCTTGACAGTCATCTTGACTATAATGCACAAAGTTAATTGCTGGCAACATCAGCAGTGTGAACACCTTTCTGTTCTGAACAAATCTGAATATCTTGAAGTGAAAACGTTTCAATAGTATTCATATTGGAAGAGCCGCTTACCTTCTTTCTTAGAACTGCTCCTTGATTAACCTCACAGAGAGCATTCATAATACCACACAAGGCTCACACTATTTTTCTAACTATTCAAAAATTGTAACAACATGTGGGAGAGTTTGGGTGGAAAAGTAAACAGTTCATCTGTGGATGAATATGGGGAACTAGACTGTGGCTCAGACTGGGTTTAAATGTCTGCCGGTCAATTGTCTCTTTCACAGAAGAGTTACCAAGGTCAAATAAAATGGCAGCTGCTGACACAAAAGACAGTATTGTAAATGTAGTCTTCAAAAGACTTGGCTGGATTCAGATTTCTTCCATATATCAGGCTCAAATGCATGTGTCAGAAGTCAAATTTTGTGCTTGCAGACATTTGAGATGATAAAATGGTTGAGATGAAATGTGTGCACTATGCAGCTTCTATATTATATGGCTTTTTCCAAAAGTGTTTTCTTTGCTCATTATTTCGCCTCTCATCTCTCCTGTTTTAGAGGGAGCTATGGAGTTGGGCAAACACAGCCAGCTCTCAGACTCCTCCGCCGGACTAAAGCAGCATGTTTGTTTTGCTGTGGCCTCTCCCCCCTTGGCAAACGCTGCTGCTGTCACACAGGGCTCCTGAACCTCTCGGAGCTCTGAGCACGGACATGGCCCGCCTATCAGAATGGCCCAGTCAGCACAATCCCTGCAGTGCAAAGAGACTTTGTCCCGAGGCACCAACCCCCACCCTTCCTCACCCCAAGGATTCTCTAATAGCACTCCACTTGATGTGTGAGAAGCACAGCTTGTGGTAGACCACAAAGCATTGAATCATTGTTTGCTGATAAAACACTCAACACAGTGAATGCGTACGGGGAGTCCATCTCCAGAGTGCCGGCAATGACTGCAGATGAGACGGAGTAGCCTTCGCTGGTCGATTTCATTACAGGCAGATATAATGGCACTGTGTTTACTGGGGAGAGTGGCAACCTCACTGGATACTATTTCCCAGGTTTAATGTCATATTTCTTAAGCCGGCACAGGCAGGGGTTATCAACAAATAGGATTGGGGAGGAATTTAGTCCATGACTATAAAAGGATCATCGCATGACTTCTGCAACAGTTCTCTGCGATGGCGGCTCACATCTAGTAATTGGTTTGGCTTCCCAGATGAGATGCAGAAATCCAGTCTGAGGGGCGAGCGCTCGATGCGACGGTGCGTTCCCGTTGAACTCCAATTTTCTCGCGTCTCTCGAAACGCCCATTCTCTACGGCATCCCAACTTCAAATAATACAGCGAGTAAAAACAGCGTCACGACCTCATTTCATTTTACCACATCATTATCGGACAGAAAGGACCCCCCCTCCTCAGTCAAAAAGAAACAGGTTACAATGGCACGCGAGGCTCCCGCTCTCTGATGGCGATGAGAAGAAGGGTTTCGACAATTACCCATCAACAAGAGACGTGCACTCGGGTAAAAATAGTGTGCAATGCAGGCAGGGCTTGTTCTGCTGACTGAGACCACGGGCAACACAGGCTGAAGTGAAGACTGTCAAATTAGGCACCAAATTATGCATTAGATAGCAAAGGCATGGCTGGTGACTGGTGTGTGCTGTAAAGCAGCGCAGGTGCTCCGGGAGGTTGGAAGGTTGTCTCCTGCTGTAATGGAGCCTGACAACCCTGTAAAAGAGCAGGGAGAAGGGAAGAGCTCATTTTCTTTACCTTTTAAATACCACATGGCACTGAATTAGTTCAGTTATTTAATCCTCCGAATCTGAGCTAAGCTTTAGAAAGATCTCTTTAAAGACCCGCGTGTGGATTTATTTGGTTCTGAATTGATAGCAATTACATCTAGGCACAACAGCCACCTTATTCAGGGGCCATCTGTGCCTAGATGCACTAGATGTATGATCTCTTAATTAATAATTTGGCGAAGTGATAATATGTCTTCATGCGTTTCCTGTATGATCAGAAGACCTTGGGAGGTGAAGCTGTCCAGAAAATTCAGAGTCAGGTTCAGAAGTCCTTTATTGGTCTCACAGTGGGGAAATTTGCAGTGTAACAGCAGCGAAAACACACAGACATAGTATAAAAATAATGATCATGATAAAAATAGAAATATGTAAGATATAAAGTATTGAAGATAGATTTCAATTAAAATAAGAATACTAAAAATAGAAAATCCAGATAAATAATTTGACTTGAATATACCGTACATAGTACAGAGAGTGTGCCTGAGAGTATACATGTAAGAAATATATAACATCTCAGGTATTAGTAAAAAACAAAGAGGCAGGGGAGTGAACCGTGAACTGAGGTGTTATTGTACAGAGTACAGTTGAGTCAGTTAGCTATTGTTTGCTGTTATTGTCCATTGTCTACAGACTAGCAGATTAACAATCTTGAATTTCATCCCATCTGTACATTTCTTTTCTTTTTACTTAGCAATAGGTGTAAATATTTTGTCATTTTTATGCTTGTAGTCACCAAACAATCATACCGCAAAATAACAATACTGAATGTTATTCTTTATTGACTTCTGACAGACTCTTGTAAGGATAAAATAATATCATCATTTCACTTTAACTAGTTTTCATGAAATACTGCAATTAAATTGAGTTTACATAACTGAATATTTTAATCTGATGTAAGGCAAAACTGTCCATTAAGCAGGGTTTACGGTTGTTAGAGATAATGCTTAATATTTGTAGAAATGGCCATGCTTAGTCTCTAGCAATACGATTGCTCTGATAGTCTGTGAAGCACATTTCTCATTTATTCCTAAAGAAACTGAATTAAAATCAGGAAACAATTTGGCGTAAAGGTGACCCCCAGAGAAAAAATTATACTTTACCTCAAGTGCACATTGTATTTTGTCTCTTAATATATTTCCTTATTAGCTAACAACAACAACAATAATAATAATAATAATAATAATAATAATAATAATAATAATAATAATAATAATAATAATAATAA
>JAOXYL010000100.1:23589768-23612309 GCA_028564955.1 Terapon puta | reverse complement strand
TTGAACACTGACATGGCCTCGCCTCGCGTGTCACCACCCCCAGTCTCACCATGCTAAGCAGCTCTGCCTCCATCGGCGCCGTGAGCCCAAACATACACTCATTTCATCCCACAGAGCAGCTGCACACTTTACCCGGCCGTCTCTCTCTTGAATCGCCAGGCTGAGACCTAGGGTAGTTTCCGAGCTCTTATGCCCACTGAGACGCATTTAAATCAGGTATGTGGCGGTTGTGCATATATGCATGCTATGAATATAAAGGCGGCGGGTGAGGCGGCTGAGGAGTGGATGAAAAAAAAAAACGAAGCCACCGTCGGAGGTGAAATGTAACACAGGGGGCCCGGTTTGGAAATCCTGCCGGAGCCGTAACATCTGAGAAAAATGTCTTCTCAACAGAAGCAGATAAATATAAATTGATTGGAAGTGAACTCCCACGGTGCAACGTGCCATCATGTTTATAGACAGTTGGAGATGCAGAGTGAAGTGCTGTGGGCCTCGGAGAAAAGAGGTTCTTGACACAGTAACACACAATCTCTAGTGTGGCGCTGTTCGCAAACATTTTGGATTGCCTTCTTTCGAGGACAGTGATGAAACAAATATGAAAGACATGATGCTGTGTGCTGGCTTGTGTTTGTAATAATGGCTGTGACAGAAGGTGCCACCTCGTGTGACAGTGTAAGAACTTTACTGTAAAGCTCATTGGAAAGCATTATGGCCAGTGTCATATGTATTTTTCATTTGCTCATCACTTTGCATTTTACAAACTGCTCCTTTTTCCAGCTGTGTTTTTAGGTGGATGAGGCGAACACTGCTACAGTTGCCCACATTACAAGGTTAAATTCCCAATTTTCTCATGGTGGCTTCTAAAGTACAGTAATAATCTAACACAATTTATTGTACTTAGCCTATAAATGACTGTCGAGACAATAATTCCCTCACTGCAAAGACGTATCTATTTTTACTCATCAACAGGAATTTAATTGTCTCGTGAACTATGAATTAAATTAAATAATGACATCTGAAGTAATAATCCGCCACTGGCGCTGCATTTAGTGTAGGCCTGTGTAGTTTCGCATTTTTCAAATGCTCGTAAAGGTTCGCTTCATCCAAATTACAAAATCAAATGAAAATGAAAGTATTCTCTCTTCTGCTGCATGGTTTCTGGCCATTTAAACAATTAGATAGACTTAATTGTGCTGGTTTGTTGTACAGCCTAAAAACATGACTTTTAAAACATCCATTTCCAGTGCCACTGTTACTCTGGATAGTCCGCGTTCACAGATCACAGTGTTCATTGCAACATTTTGCTGGTGAAGAAAAAGCCTGTCGACAGTCTGGTCTGCAGAAACCACTCCACTCGTACCACCCACTCCAGCCCCCTGTGTGAAGAGGGCTGATTAAACAAGCAAGATATAACCTATTATATGTGATTTGCTGGTGTTTTTTTCCCCACCTTTGTTTCCCTCTGTTTCCTGTCCTGGCTGAGTGGCTGGTCCAGGCTTCATAGCAAGAACTGAATAAGTTAATTTGTCAAAATGCAAGCTATTCTTGTGAGCTTATCTCGTGTGCGTGTGTGTGATAAGTGATACGGGAGCTGTTAAAAAAGGCACACCATAGAAACACAGAGCTCAATATGAGCATCGCTTGCATACAGATTAGAGAGAAAGCAGGTAATAAGTTAAATGTTAATCACAGGTTACAGAGTACATATGTGAATGGCTGTCAGAGGTCACTGGTGATTGGTTTACGCTCTCATTACCTATATGACACAAAAAATGGCAGAAACTTCGCTCCCCTCACCCTTATT
The DNA here is from genome assembly GCA_028564955.1 of Terapon puta. Classification (NCBI taxonomy): domain Eukaryota; kingdom Metazoa; phylum Chordata; class Actinopteri; order Centrarchiformes; family Terapontidae; genus Terapon; species Terapon puta. The sequence goes on along the minus strand of JAOXYL010000100.1, from coordinate 23,610,505 downwards.
AACTCCTGGTGTAAATGATGAATAAAATTAATCATGATGCATGAGATTGAAATAAAATCTTCCGACTGTGGATGCTCCACACTTGGATACCGGCTCCTGTTTAAACAGCTTGGTTTATTTTGCTCCAGTGATGACTTCTATCTGAAACACTGGAGGCTGGGACTGTTTTAAATAGTTTTGTTATGCTTCATTGTGTCACACACATGGCGAGAGTGCCTGGTGTCCCCCTTTATTCACTGCAAAAGTGTTTCCAATTAGATTTTGAATGCCATCGCAACTCTTGTCTCCCCAGGCATCATGTGAATAGAAGTCTCCCAGGGCTGCACATATTATATCTCATTACTGACAGCGCCGGTCACCTGGGACTCCAATCAGAAAATCTGAACACTTAGGCAATTGGCTTCTCTCGAACTGCCTTGCTGAGATTGATTGGGTTTGGGCTCCCCGAGCGCCACTTTAATGTCAAACACATAATGCATCGTCCAGACTTTAGGTAGAAAACAGTCAGTCTATTCATATAATTCAGCTAATGATATTTTTACCTAAGAAGGATGCAAATTGCTTTTTTTTTTTTTTTTCATTTGTATTCTCGAATGGTTTTAAAATAACTATCAACAACACAGCACTGAGCACCAGATGGTTTCCTAATTTGGATAATCTTATCATATGTGGATGGGATAGATCTCAGCACCAGCCGCGGAGAGTGTGACCAGAGCCATCGATAAAAAAGGAGCAACATGGGTTGAGAAGTTAATGATCTGAGGGGAGAAACCTTAAAAAACCCAACTGGAGCTTAATACAACGGATTAGTTATCCGATTATAATTTTAAAAGGCATTCAATATTCTTTAATGAGTTTTAAAGGGTGGCCAAAAAAATGCCTCCGCAGTCAGCGCCATTAATGGTGATAGTTAGAAAGAGTGAAAAAGGGTGGCAGAGAGCAGGCTGGGTGGCTGTGTTTGCTGTCTCTGCTGTTGCCTTATAAGAGGGGGTCACACCAAACTGCATGCTAAAAATGGACATTTTTATTGTCGCCTTCCTCGCAGCGAATCCGGGATCAGATGTTGCTTTAATCGGTAGAATTTGGTCTTCACTTCCTCCGCTCGCACATCCTCTGTCTGCGTGAGGCTTCTGACCCTTTAAAGGAGATGCAACGTCAACTCGAGCCCCTTGTCACGAGTTGTTTCGTGAGCGGTTCAACCAGACTAGTGCTTCTGTTTCATTTGAATGTCTTTTGAAGGTGAAACAAGCCAGAATTTTATTGTAACAAATGATTAAGGGAAAGTCTGGAGAATAAAACTTGCACAGCAGAAGGCTTTTTTTTCTGCTGTGTTCCTTTTTTGCTAATCATCTCTGAGATTTATTTAGTGACCCCTTGAGAGATGACTAACTAGTCTAAAGTAAGTCACGGCCACTGTTTTGGTTCTTGTTAATAATCACATTTAGTTTAAAAGTGACACGTTTCTTTTTATTTCTTTCACGTCTGCCGTCTTCTCGACAAAAGGCGCCGTGATGATGAACGACCGTTGCAAAGTTGCAAACCCCCCCACTCATTGGTATATCTTCACAGTGATACCACAGCCAATTATCATGGACAAGCTCTAGGATGATTTCACGCCTAAGCTGTTTGGTTTAGTTTAAATGAACACAGGAGTGTTTTCCTGTCTACTGTGAAAACTGCCACTGATTTGTGACACGAAAGCAAAAGCAGTTGAACCAAAGGACCAAACTTGAAAGCCAAACTGAGACAGTGACGATGGTTTTTTGGTAGACAGGCAGGTCAGAAAAACATCAGACTTTAAGACTGGAGACTGGTCATTTCCTATTAAGTATGCCCCATAACCACATCTACGTATTTATCACTGTAGCTAGGAAGACAAGTAGCAGAGGGAAAAGGACAACTTTGGGACTCGGGACAACTGACAAAGATCCCCTAACCGTAACAAAGTGTTCATTTGAAGCCAAACCATGATCTTATTCTCGACTTAAGCGAGTCATTTTTCCCCCTCACCCTAATCCAATCATAGCCATTGTACTGTGCCTGAATAAGAACCAAAAGAAAACATGGATAATATTTCTCAATGCAACCTTGTCTTCAGTTTTTTTTCTAAATTTAACAAGGAAAAAAAATCAACCCATTTATAGGTTTGTGAGGATTATCTGGGAGTCCAGCGCAGTGATGATGTGCTGTTGCTATGGCTACCTGCATATAGCTTTCCCACTGATATGAAAGAACGGTGAAACAAAACGAGGTGACGCTACACAACTTTCATAGAACACCTGCCGGCCAATCAGAAACAACTTATTGTTAAGGCCGAGTTATGCATGAGGTTCTTTAAAGGTTGAAAAGCATTTTTGAAAAAAAGCCCCGATAATCACAGCTGTAATCCTTCAAAGATCCCACAAGGTCTCGCCCAGTTTACAGGAGAGAGATTAGTGCCTGGCTGTCCTTGCATTCCAGTTTAATCTGTTTATTGGCCAAAATCTGGAAGGTTTTTCTACTTTGTTTCACTTTCACCGTCGCCATCTGAAAAACTACAACATGTGTTCTTTTCAGCTGCAAAGTGGGGGAGAAAATAGAGAAAGCGTGTAGAGGCAGGGACCATACTGTAGCTGCGTTTTCTGACACCCAGCACTGACTAGCATGCAGCATAGGTCTGTGGTGGTTTGCTTAAAATAGAAAGCTGCTCTTAAAAATATAGCTACAGGGGCCTTAAAGGAACTGCAGTCGCTATCTTGCTGTGCACACTTACTCCCGAGGCAGGTCTGCCTTGGGAGGACAAAATGCTTTTGGGTTCCAAAAATGTTGCATTATTTCTCATCGGTTAGCCGTCGCCGTGTGCCTGTCAGGCAGCATGTGGCCGCTAAACTTTTACACACTCCCGAAGATTTCGCCAAGCGCATCTCTGATGTGTGTGTGTTCTGCGGGGAGGGGATATTAATTTTGCCACTTTCAAATAACATCGCGCAGGAAATCTATTTTTAAATTCATACTGTTTTCCGTTTTCATGCATTATGGATGCATACGTCTGAGAGATGCATCCTCTGTTTATGCAGTGGTCATGTTGTGAATTTCGGCATCAAAGAGGCCTTTATTTTCTCCCCCCCAAATTCCAAGGTTACTGCTCCGCTATGTGACCCACATTCTAAATGCTTCAAACAATAATGGCTTATGTCAAAGCTCAGATACATTCTCGGAGCTGTGCACTGGGGAATAAACATAAACTATGGCTGCTTTATGAAGCCTCTCTGCCACTAAGCATTATTGGTAAAAAAAAAAAAAATAAAAAAAAAAAAGATAGATAGATAGATAAATAAATAAATAAATAAATAAACAGGGACCAAATGCCGACTTTGTAATATTGGAGAGGTTTGCTCACCCTCTCATTGTCTCCCTGTGTCTCTCCTGCTGTGCTGCTGCCAATAATTAGTGCAGCAAGGACATTATGCAGACACCCCTACAGGAGGTGAAGATGAGACCACTTCAGTCTCATTAAATATGTATATTTACCTTTAATTAGGAGGTATTCCTTTGCAAGTACAACATCCCCCCCCTTGTTCTGATTTTACAGTGCACCTGCTTTCACTGGTTGTATGTAGAGCTGCTGACTGGGTTGAAGCAAATAGACTGTCAACACTCCTCACAGGGACCCTCCATTAGGCTGTCTCTTTCAGCAGCGCACACCCCCGAGGCTATGAAGCATTTTGCTCTCTTACTGCCGCACACATCCGCTCCTCTCCTCTCTCTTTGTCCATCTAAAGAAACAGCCCCTTCACCTTCTGCAGCTCCTTCTCTGTCTTTTTATTGCTCGGGCATTTTTTTTTCTTCTTCTTTTATACTCCAGGAACGACGCGTTCAGCCTGTTGTTTTACGATGTCAATAAACTCGAATGTATTAGAACAGCACCAGAGCCGGTACCATCAACCAGATATGATTATTACGGTTACAACCTGGGAGCGTGAATTGTGCGCGTCTGCGTCTCGGTGAAATATTCAAACAGCGCCATTTCTTCAGTGCGTGCTGGGGAAAAATAAATGAGAGACCGCGGGGCTGCTTCGTGACTCGGAGCAGAGGTTCTGAACCCAGGGGTCAGGACAACCCACACCGTGTCGCAAGAGGAGGATTGAACAGCAGAAGAAGAAAAAAAATTCCATAATTAATTGGGTTTATTTTTTTAGACTTTCCTCATTTCTTTGCCTTTTTACCTTTTAAATTACTAGATAATTTATTGTTCCTCAAGACCCCAACAATGATTCAAATAAATCTAGGGAAATAAATTATTGTTTGGCCTGACTGGTCATAACGAATAGTACTAAATGGTTTTGATACCTGTGTTTTGGGGGTAATTGCTGCATGGATTATTTTCAATAATTTTTTTTCAGTCCACAGTGTGCTATGTTCTTGTGCCGAAATAATGTCATAGGCACATAGCTGCAGTGCATGGCGGTCATTAAGGACACAAAACCGTGACATATTATTGGGATTATTTACATGACAGTGTCACCTGTGGCATCTTTATTTACCGCTTTGTGCTTCTAATTCTGTGCACGACCCCTGCAGAAATTGTTTACCCCCGTCTTGTTTGTCCATGTTGTGACACATAGCAATGTTATAAAGCCGTTAATAAAGCCTCCTCTCACATCGATGTAGCTCTGGTTAACCTGCATGGCCCTTCACAGTGTCAGAGGTCATGTGGAAAGTTGTATGTTTGGCCAAATTTTCAGGAGTCAGCACAGTTTGCTACCAGACATGATTTTTTGTTTATGTTTTTTTTTTTTTTTTTTACATCTGCTGAGCACGACTGTCAAGCTTTTGCATGGTCAGTCTTGTGCTCAGCACACATTACGCACGAGGAGGGTGGTCATGGGGGGCCGTGACCTCAGCGCTCAGTACTTTACCTCATAATTTGTATCTCAACACAGAGTAATGTTTTGAGTATTGTGAGAAGAAATGAAGGGAATGCTTGAATAAATCACAGATCAGACTAAGCAACAGCTAATAATGTCGACCTCTCCAGTTGTTTTACTGCCTGTGTGGCCGTTGGAATTAAAGTGTTATAACAAATCATTTTTAGTGCCAGCCCACACAGCCAACCAATCAAATTACAGTACCGACATTGTCAGTCGGAACCAAATGTTCACGCCCCCCCTTAAGGAAAGTCATGTAGGAGGCGCTTACAGCTCAGAAAAATAAATAAAACTAAAATGCCTCTCAAGCCAAGACGGCTGCCGTCCTCTGACTTCCAGAACATCACTGATGTCACAGACCTGAGAAAGGACAATCCTGTAAGCAGAACCTGAAAATTTAATGTCTAAGTGTGGGAGTGGGTAATGCTTTTGCATAACGTGGAACATATTTCAGACCTTTACATTTCCCTTCATGAATGTTACTGCATGTAATTCCTTTTTCACCTCCACTGTACTGTGATTAAAATCATCAGAAAATAGTCCTGCTGAAAGCCGTGACCTTAAAGAGAGGTGGAGGTGGATAGAAACGACCCAGGAGCCAAATCTTTAAGGGCATTAGGGAGCTTTTGTGATGTGGCTTGGTTATAAATCACATTTACAGCCTCTACAAAAAAAAAATCAAGTATCAATAATGAACGTCCAGGTTGAAAGCGCCTTCATCTGGGCTTGTGATCAATATCTTCATACCCGGCGCCCGGCGACACCCTGCGCCGCAATTGTTTCTGACTTGTATCAGCTATATCTAATGGGCAGTCAGCAAAGCTAACACAGGCTTTCAGCCGCAACAAAAGCACAACTAACAAATGTGCCTCGTGAAACCTGCACAACTCAAGGCTTAAAATAGAAAACTTTCTGCTGTGCCGCCTTACATTTGTCTGCCTTTAACGTACAAACACTTTCCTGGTTATAGAGCCGAAGGCAACGGCCAGCTTAATCCTTTCCACTTCGAGATAGAAGAAATAAATCAGATTATGAGAAAATCACACAATACAGAACACACAAGTAGAGTAGGCACGCTATTATGAGCTCCCAAAAAGGCTTTTTCATTTGAGGGGTCTCCAGGTATGTATGTTAATTCAAACAAATGATTACTCTCCGCGTTGTCTCTGTTTAACGTTGTATATATGGCTTTTTGTTAGCTGAATTTACTCTGAAAGTCTGATAAAACAAGCCAACAAAAGGACAGAAAATTCAAAGATCAGTAGTTTTATGCCTCCGAGCTGTGTACCGAGAGCTTTTGAGTGATCGGTTCAGGAATTTCAAGGATTCTTTTTGATTACCCAACTGCAGGTCTGAGAGGAAGCGATCAGAGCTCACAGTCCCAACAGCACCGAGGAGCTGCTTGAAATGCCAGGAGCTGCTAGACTTACTTCAGGTGTACTGACAGAGAGGCAGAAGCAGGCAAAAAGGTAAGAACGATACAGAGTGAAATTATGAGCACCGTTGTTAAAGCCTGTTTAAACCCGTGACTTCAATTTTATGCATTTTCATCGATCGGTCTATTTGCCTAATTTGGGGGGTTTAACCAAAAATATAAAACATAGACCGTAGATGAAATCCTGAGGGAGTTTCCTTTCAGCTACCCCTAACACAACATTTGATGTGTGAAAAATGATGAAACGAGTGTTACCGTTCAACTCACTGCATTAATTAACAGGTAACTTTAAAAACAGAAAGTGATGGCGACGGCTTTTTTTTTTTTTTTTTTTTTTTTAAACAAGCAATATAGTTTGAACTTGAATTAGTTGCTGTGGCTGGGTTTAATTTTCACCCAGTGTGAAAATGTCATGAGTCTTATCCAGATTTATGTAAACAATCAGAGTAAGAGCTTCATTTTATGGCCCGAATGCTCAGACTTTATAGAACAGAGTAAATCAACGTAATCGACTAAGGGGGGGACCCGTGCAGCTGTATCGTGAATTCCTTCTTTATTCCTCATTTTCCCTGTTTGTTTTCCTGTATGGAGCCGTGTCATATCTCTCTCTTCACTCCATAGACAGCCGCTGTCTGTTCCCTGATTTGTGAGGCAGCACACGTCCAACAAGAGGTGGGTCCAACTGAAATGACTCCTGAAATATCCATCACCGCAAATTACATCTTTGGTAGTGCTGATTCCCTCTTTTGGACTAATGAAGTTATATGCCCCTGCACAACTATCAAGACGCCTGCTAATGTCTTTTAATTTGCAAAGATAATTACAACAAGGTTCCACTTGAAAATCCATACATGCCAGCAAACTGAGCCAAAATCGACCAATCCACAGGGGTAATTATTTCTCCTTTAGATTCTCTAAAGCATAGATACATCTCAAGGGGCTAATGACACTGATCAAATGATATATGCAATAATAAAGCAGTCAGGGTTGACATGGCATGTATACAGGAAATAAAATAAGCATTTGCGTGCAACTACATATGAATACTAATGCGCTTTGCACCATTTCTATTCAGCGCCCTGTTTAAGAAATACCAACATTTGCATTTGGTGCCTAAAGGTGCGAGAGAACCAGGCAAGGATCTGCCCCAACATCATACGATCTGCAAGAACGTAACACGGGCTGGTGAGAACAGGACATGCTGTGCGTGTTGTTATCTTAAGGTTAAAGACATCGTCGCGCACGCATGCTCACTCATATGCATGCAGGGCGAGCGGGGGAAACAATGGAGGAGCAGGCTGTAGGAGACTTAGTGGCAAGGAGAGTCGAGACATAATGAGTTTAATAACGTACAATGTTCATTAAAACATAGCTCACAGCCTCTCCGGAGGTGTCATTCCTGTCAGATTAGTGGCGCTGAGATATGGCTGGTGCTGAGCGGAAGCAGCCCATATGGTCTGTCTGCTTGACAACACTGTGACCCACAGCAGATGTGCTGTTTTTCTCTCCCCTGATGTTCGGATCAGCTTCTTTGTCACACCTGTGTTTTCTCCCAAGCCACACAATAACATCAACAAACGAGACTGTTGGATTCGCCCTCTGAGTCAACAAAGGAGTCTGGGCAGCCACAAAATACGTTTAGGCTTTCTTTGGAAGACTGGCTTCCTCTTGGGCATTATTATAATGTTGGTAACCTAAAGAAAAAGATAAATCATTCCTGTGTGATGTTTGCATGCTAATGTATCAGCCTGTTACTTTGTGACTTTTAAACCTGGAATGAAGATGTTAATACGTGCAACCCTGTTTCCTAGAAATCACCCTCATATCCAACTAATTTGTTATATCACAGACATTTTTTTTCCTCTGATAAGCTCTGATAGTGGCGTGGTTTAGGCAACAAAAGCACCCTGGTTAAGGATAGGGAAATGTTGTTTCCGTGTTCTTTCTCCTGCTTCAAGTCAACCTTGACAGTTTTAGTAACTAAGAGAGACCATGATATTTCCTTAACTGCAGAGTTAAAATCATCAAGATTTCAGGTTTTAGTGACACATGTAATCACTGGTCCCAGTAATATGTGTCCTTGAGTCAGTTTGAAAAAACACAATTATAATCCGGTGCAAGGATAGTACCACTACCAACAATGCAAACTACTATACAGAGATGTAACTAATGACAGACTGTTTATAATTTCACCAATCATAACCAAAGACAATTTTAGTTACAAAGAGTGGACATTGCAGGGAAAACATTATCACTTAATGTTTTCCTGATAAGTTCAATTTGCTGTTATGTTCAGAAATATCGTTATCGTTAATATTACGTTTCACTTAAAGCATGTGGTTGCTGTTGCAAATTACGAACATGTGAGTGTCTTTTCTAGGAGAAAGAGTTGCTGTTTGGGAATCGCTGGTCCCCCAGATGGTTTGCCATCCAACAAAAATCTTACTGTGGCACTAAGACAAATTATGGGGAGGTTTTGCAGCTTAAGTGTGTGTGAGTGGTGATTTACAGGGTTATCCAGTCACTGCTGCCAACACTATATGAAGTATGCACCTGATAAGCTGCCTGCAATTGGAGCTGGATGGAAAGCAATTTCTTCAGAACATGTAAAGCGCCGCTGATCAAGTTCAATATGGACACTCCCATGACAAATGCCATTCTGCTTACTGGCAGCCATACGACTTGAATATTGGGTCATGTACTACATACGAATGCTACATTTCATTATTAAACCTTCCATCAGGGAATATCAGTCATCCCCTCATATGTATGTGCGTCACAGGTATCGAAGATAATGTGCCATATGTGGAGCATCACACACAGCAGGGATACTAGAGCCAATATTTCTCAGAGGTGCAGATTTTAGACCAAACACTGAATATTGGAGGTCTGTAATACATGTCTAGTTTTTATGGATATAAGTGTCTATCTTAAGTAGCAGCTGTCTGCTCTTTTTAATCCTTCTGCTCGATTTAAATGTCAATACCTCCTTCATATGTGCACAAGCATAAATCTGGATGGATGCGGAGTGGGTGGTAGTGACATCACAGGGGGCAAGGGGTGAATGGATCTCCACGGCGCTAGCTGAGTGAAGGATGTGGCGATGGACCGGTGGCAGTAACAACAAGGTCCGCAGACTTGACTGCATGTCCCCCCGGTGAAATGCCATCTGGAAAAAGCAGGGTGCCTGTGGATTAATCACCTGAAGGTTCATTCACCGTCCTCGATTATACACCCTACGCCCGCGTGGTGGTGGTCCCTCAACAGATGAGACCCCGAAACGATATGCTTGCGTGTTTGAGAGCTTGATGTTGTCTGCCGGAGAGGCCTGCCAGCAGAGTTTTTCAGTAAATGGGGAAGACAGAAACTGGGACGGTTAATGGATGACCCAGGGTGCACACAGATAGATTAATGTGAGGGCAGGAGGGAGCGCCAGGGAGGACGCCACTCTATTGGGGTGTTGTCTTGCGAAGCAGCCAGCGGGCTGAGATTTATGACGTCTTGTTAGAAGTGTGCAGATAAATGATTGTTGCCCCGAGTATGTGGGACATACTTGTTGGGCTGGCTCAAACTCAGTAGAGAGAGCTAAGGAACACATGGGCGCTCTCTTATGACTGGGAGATTCATTTCCTCGCCGCCGTGCCGTGTTTCTGTCTTTCTCAAGAAGATACGGGTGGTCTGTTGTGTGAGAAGGGAGTAGAGGTGAGCTGTGTATTTCATCAAAGAATCCCTAAATATAGTGTCCACCTCCAGTTTTGTGTGCCAAGTTGAAGTAGTCCGCTGGATCTTGGAAGGATTATCAGTCGCCATGCTGCATGGAAACTAAGGAGTAAATAGCAATTAGTGTGTTTTTTGAGAAGCCACCATACTTAGAGGGTGGTTTCCAAATCAATAACCTTGTTAACTGAGCAGCGGCAGCACACTGTTGCACCTCACTGGGCTGGGAATTAGCTATTGGTCGCATGTGTACAATAATGATGGAGAAAATGGAAAGAAAAAAAAATCTATTCCCGGCATGATATACATTAACAGTGTGGATGAAGGCGAGGCCAGTGCATGGAGCAACTGGAAATTATCAGGTTTCACTGGGGTGGGGGGGGGGCATGTAGAGAAATGCCTTTAAAATATCGGACGCGAAGGACTTTGCTGTCGGAGACCTTTGTCAGTCCCTGCCTGTGGATAATGATATTAACACCCATGTCACTGGACTCATCCTGGACATGCATTCAGCCAAGGACCTTCCTCAGAGGTCACTCCCCACTCTCCATTTTGCCCTCAAAATCTTATATGATAACCAATGAGAAATTTCCCAAATTAGGATTTTTTCTATACATTGGATGAGGGAATAACAAAACTGAAGGAAGCAAAAGCAGAAATCATCACGTATCAAGATGTTTAAGTTTCTTGTGTAAAATGTAAAATTTTCACTGTTTGGCCCTCAATATATCATTAAATTGACCATTTTACCATATGAATATCTATGCAACAAACCGAGAGTGGAGTTTGGGGTGGTGGCCAGGCATGCAGCATCAGACGTTTATGCAGGAGACCTGTTATGAATCGGCAACTCAACATCCTTGTCAAAACCTTGGAATTTACTTGAACGTTTTATTAACAACATCCATCTCACCCTATCTGAAAACATATCTTGCCTTTGGTGCTTCTTGCCTTTGGTGCTGTGTCCAGATTTGCCCAAAGGCTTTGTCTTGTAGCCGGTAGAGGGAATAGAGAAATTCCCAAATTTACCAGAATGTATCACCAAACTGCCATAGTAAGTGTTTTCCCCCCTCCCAACAATCCCACTTCATCTTAGTATGCCAGAAAGAGGCAAATAAGACAGAGCTAGGAGCTAAAAACCTGCTTTTGTTTGTGGTTTGTGAACAGGAAAGGATTCAGTTTAGTTTCATACAAAGTGATTTGCATTCTTCTGTTTACAAGAGAACTGACTTAAAAAGGTGAGCTGGTTCAGCAAATGTGCATGTGGTAAACTTCAACACCTCCAATAACTAGCAGAGCAATGAGGCCGTTCCAAATGAACTAAAACATTTTCATCCCGCTGTTTATCGCAATAATTGCAGGTGTGATTTTGGACCTCACTGCAGTTTCAGTTTCAGTTTCATTGCCTGTTTTCTCTTCTTGTTTGCTTGCTTACTCGCAACGCTAGCTCAGAGTGGAATAAAACTTATTTTTTGCTGCTTGTGATGTTTCAGGTAAGATCACTGCCAACACCATGTCATCAAACTGCAAATAAAGGACTTTCTTCAGTGGTCCAAACACTAAACGTTGTGTTTCCTCATTCAGCAAAAGCGACTCTACAGACAACATATACTTAAGTGGAAATGACGGTACCTTTAAGTGACTTTCATTTGGATTTGGAATATAAAAAGAAAGCCAACTGTAAAGTGATTATCCAAATGCTACTTCGTCTCTACTTCGCAGCTCACTGACCAACTTCTTGTTTTTGTTCTGACCTCACGTATTTGCAGAGAAGAAATAATATCAACATTCGAGGTGTGCTGACTTTCTGCAGAGCCTCCACATGAAGTGGTAACAGCCTGGCGTAATCTGGTAATAATAGTGCACTTCACATGTTTGCACACTCAGTTGATAAGTACATGTTTTCAGAACAGATAGAAATCATGTCTAAATTGAATAATTAAGACAGTTTTTTTAAAAGACAGATTTTTAAAAAAAGGCCAATTCAACGTGAAATTGACAAACAAAAAAAGTGCAATATTTTTTAATCGGCGCATTGAAAAGAAAAGAGGGGGTGAAAACAAAAATAGCAGCGGCAGAAGATGTTGCAGAACGCCTCACAGTGTACCTTCAAAGGCGGGCCGATATATGTAACAGGCGCGAGGTAAAGAGGGAGCGGAAAAATCCTGACAAGATAAGTATGAGGCTGAGAGCTTTCTTTGGCTGTCAGCAGCAGCTTGAGGTACAATGTACTCTATTAGTGGAGCAGCTTGCAATCAAGGAAGAGCGTGTGATTGTGAATAAAAAAAAATCTGTGAATGGAAAGTAGATCAAATCAGGCAAGAGGCGATGGAGAGCCACGGCGGCGTGAGACGTGAACGTAAATGACATCTCAATCACTGTCTGTTGCCGCCTCCTTGATCCGCTCTTCCATAGGCTCCTCTGTGGAAGCGGCATGTAAGTCTAAGTCCACTAATTAAACTATGATTAGGTTCCACTAATCAAACTCCTTCGGATTCCTAGATGTTCAGCAAAGTCAATTACATCATATCTATGAATTTGACTTTCTCATTACATTTTTTTTCCCCGTGCAGTTTTTAAATTAAAGCGAGAGCCGAGTGCATTGAGTCGGGCTTAATCAAGTGGGAACTACCAAAGCCCCGTGACTCGGCAGTAGGCAATCTCCCTGAGCCTCCAGCCTATTGCTATGAGCCAAGGCTTCATCAGGCTTATGAGCACTGTGTCATATCTGAATTACAGCTGATGGAAGCAGCGGCACCACTCTGAAAATACCCCCACTGTCTGACTAATGAACTAGGTAAGGTCCAATCCACAAACTCCGCCAGTGATGCAAAAAATGAGACATCTCAGTGCTTCCCACGAGCATGATGTATCTTCAGCGGCGGAGAGCTATATGAATGATTTAAACTAGCATCTGTAGAGGCACATCAGCTGTCAGCTATCAGGAGATGAAAGCCTGGATTGGCTCACAGGGCTTGATGAGAGACCACAGTAGCTGGGTGTTCTGGGACAGAGAATGGAGGCAAGCGTGGAGACCAGCTGTCGCACTAACTGCCGGCACCACAGCGCGCGGCGATAGGAGGCCCGCGGCACAGAAGGACGCCGTGACAAGAGTAGGAAGGAATCCAGAGTCTCAGCCACTGTGCTCAGCATCACCCGAGTCCTCTCTGCTCAGGATATTTTATATCCGCTTTCAAACAACCCCAAAATCGATAAGGTTTCAATCTTACTTTATCAGACCAGGCCTGGGAGGGTTTTTTTTTCCTCTATCATAATTTGGACACTTCAAAAGATAGGGGAGGAGCTCTCTCCTCACATTTTCTCAATAACTGTGCCAAAGCACAGCCGGTTTGATGTGCACTAACTCAGCTTGTCAGAGGGTTATGAGCTATGCCCTACATTTCTGTGCTTGGACTTCATCAGGCGTAAAGGAAAGGACAGTCGTATTCTGTCACTGAAATGTGTGAATGCAAACGTCTCTACACTCTGGCATAACCATAAAGACTCTGCAGCCAAAAGTCTTTTTTTTTTGTCGGACACATAGACTCTGACCTAGTGATTTCTGTTGGGTGTGAATACAGCATACAAGCACTGGAGTTACATTTAAGGCTTTTTTAGTTTGCACCTATTTTTGCAGGGAAAAAAAAACATTTATAAAGATATTGATTTTTAACAGTCTTACCTGCATTTTGTGCTTCCTGCTGCAGAAAGACACTTATCAATGCACTTCTCTGTAAACAAGGTTTCATCTGGTAATAATTCTGAGTGAATCGTAAAATGGATAGAAATTGCGAATGCCACCCAAACACTCTAAATGGTGTTTCAAAATATTACATTTTCAGCCAGGTTTTTGTAGCATTGATTTTTTTCACATTTGATTTTCGCACATTTTTTTTTAGAATCAAAGTAAATTCACCAGTAAATCCTCTGATTTATTTATGTAGAAAAACTTAATACCAAGAGTAATGAGCACTTGTGATCGACATGAAGCGTTGCTGGAGCATGCAGCCCGAGTGTAGCTTGTTTTTGAACATTGAGAACCGAGCAATGTTGGGTAATCTTTTCATTATTTACCTGAGGAAATGATACTTTCATACACGCACGTAAGCAGCAAAGTCAGACTCCTGCTTTGATCCGTATCTGAGGACATCTCAGTGTCGTCTGAGGTTAATGGTAACAAAAATGTGTTCAAACAAGCAGGAGGTGTGTAAGTACAAATACATGTATGACATATTTTGTATCGTGTGCCATCTTCTGCACATCGCTGTCAGTTCGTATTGGTATCAGATGCATCCTAGAATAGACTGGAACAGTGATCCAAGAACATCAGATATAAGCAGCGATTCAGAACTGAGCATGAAGGTCTGCGGTATGAATGCAGCCAAACACACCCACTCAGCCACATACAAATTCACAGTTTTATTCCATTGAGCCTCTGTGCTCATCTTGCAGACAGCCCTCAACGCTGTCACTGGTTGAAAAGGGGGGAGATGGATAGTATGGCAGATGCATGGCACAGCCCAGGAGAGGCTCCGATAAAAGCAATCTGAGATAAAATGTAAAATGGGAGGCCATATCCTCTGTGTGCGTGTGTGTGTGTGTGTGATCAAAGGGCATTGGTAAAGCAGTTTCATCTGGCCTCACCACGAGAGTCTCTGTGTGGTCAATCGTGCCGTGGTTTCATGGATGTCCAGTTGTGCTACTGTTCGGCGTGCTTTCTCTCATATGTGCATGGCAGCGGAGCTCATCAGACAAACGTTTAGCATAAGTGTCTTCTCCTTTTTCATCAGTTTCAAAACCGCATTCCCGAGGGTGGTGGGGTGGGGGGGTGAAGCGCGGCACCTCAAAGCGAGAAGCTAGCGAGGGGAATCCACACATCAGGCCCTGCAGGTCCCTCATTGGCAATGTAAACATATTTATGGACCCAGTCCACCAGCTTATGTTTGAGAATATATCTGAAGATGAAAGCTTACAGCTTTGTAGCAGATTTTGTCTCTTGAACGTATCGTTTCAGAGTAAAAAAAAAAAAACGTGCACCATCTGTAGCCTTGAAAGATTTGCGACTGTAAAAACTTAGCAGCGTCTTCGTGCAGAGCAGCTGTAGTTAGCTCGAATAAAGGGCTGAAGTCGTGGTGTCCCATGGTGTCTTACTGACTTCTGTGGCTCAATGCAATTTATTGTTCAGCATTGCATTTCTCTGTCTGTGAAGAACAGAGACTTGTTCCAGGGTATGCAACTCAACTTTACAATGTTAAGTTAAACAATGAAACAATTTTAGCATGTAGAACACCATCTCTGCCAAGGCTTTTTAACAGCATGGCAGTGTACTTTGGTTTTGTCCATATCCATGATATTCTCCAATGCTCTCTTATGAAGTCCATTTTTCAGCTGTGTTCTTAACTGGGGTTTCCTTAAAGGGCATCAAAAACAAAAGCAATTAGGGCTGCAATGATTATTTTTGATGATCACTGTTTCCAAAAGGTGACGTCCTCAGGTGTCTTGTTTTGTCAGCAACCCAAAGATATTCAGTTTATTTATAGAGGACTCAAGAAACCATAAAATATCGATATTTTATCAGTGATCAAAATTGTTTTTATCAGGAAATGGTAAAGTAACTAATTCAATATCTGATAACTAATTGAT
The DNA here is from genome assembly GCA_028564955.1 of Terapon puta. Taxonomy (NCBI): domain Eukaryota; kingdom Metazoa; phylum Chordata; class Actinopteri; order Centrarchiformes; family Terapontidae; genus Terapon; species Terapon puta. The sequence continues at coordinate 23,594,803 of JAOXYL010000100.1, read as the reverse complement.
TAATTTACAAATCTTGCAGTTCTAGAAATAATTAATGAACAACAATATCAGATTGTTTTCACAAAGTTAGCTCTTGACATACTGTTCAAGAACAGATGTCCAGTAATTCTCACAAATGTCAGTGTGATTTTTACAAGGAGGGATGGCATGGGAACTTGCTGCAAGTTTATAGAGTAAATTTCAAATTATTTTAGCCAAAATGTGACAAAATGCACCGCTCCCACCAGAGCTACAGGTCTGCAAGGAAGGGAGAGGAAAGGCATTTTGTATAAAGACTGACCTCTGTGGTACTTGATATCGATAACAATGTGAGAACAAGTTTTCACAGCCAAGATGAGTTTGAAAATGTCTAAAAACTTCTCAAACTTCTGCTGCAGCACAGTGCACTTGTCTTTTAATCCGTGTGCTCAGCATGTTCCAATTTGTCATCATTTTGCTAAAATATGGCTACATACCCTACAGATCTAGAGAGCTTTACAGAGCTTTGAGAGCCAGTTAGCTATATTTTCGCAAACCAATGGCAGCGTTTGGAGCATGCTGATCATACAGATGGACGGTGGAGAAGTGAATTATGCTGTAGGAGAGGTTTGAGAAGACCACTTTTCTTTTCCCTAATGAAAACTTTTCAACAGTCTCTGCTGTTTGTGAGCAAGAAAACTGAACTTTTTCCAACCCAGGCTTTTCACAGCCCCTTTTAAGAAGAAAGGAGGTCAGCATTTGATACTTTAAAGACAGATTTTGGGGTGGAGGGTCACTTTAGGATTTCGAGGCGGCGCTTTCTCTGACAAAAATGTAGACTGAGTCTGTCTTCAGCATACACATCTGTCCACAGTCTGTCTCATTTCAGTTGGACTAAAAATGATAGCATTTCACCTTCAAATGCTGCTGCAGCTAAGTAGATAGAGTTAAAGTTTCTACTTTCAATGGCACATGGAATCACAGGACATGCTTTGTATGCAACCATCTGCAAGGGTTAAAGCTTGAGTCCTTTCAGCATCATTCAAATGAGACCAAAGTGGTCCCTACTTTAAGGTTTCAGAGAAATTGAAATTACTTGAAAATATGCAACCTTTGAGCTTTTGCCTGAAATCATACAGTAGATGATTTATTGCAAAGAATATGTTTTAACACATAATGGACCAGTGTAATATATGTGATTTCCTGGAATATCCGCAAAACATCTTTTTACAATCCTCTCCCCTGAGAGGCAGTGGGGATGTAAACACCTCTCTGCACACATCATCATTCCTTCATAACTTGGAGTGGACTTTGCATCGTCTTTGCCGCCACACATGTTACTCTCAGACTGAATGCCGATGGTCTTCTCACTAACCTTGGGATGGTAATGAGAGAAACGCCCGGGCTAGTGGAATATGTTTTGTGAGGAGCTGAAAATGAGCTTTGTGCTCTTATCTGAAGGGATCAGCTGCTCAGATGCCGGATCTTTCTTCAGCAAATTGGCCCTGAGATATCCTCTTGGCACCGTTGTCAATCCGCTGTTGTTGATCTCACCATGTTCTCAGTGCGATACACATAGCACATCACAATAATTCCTCCGTGTGAGGCCCTAACAGAAACAAACACCATCAACACCGTCAGCTGGTATCAGAGAGAGCCCAGTTGCATGTGTTTCTAAATCTGTCTTTAATAGTTTGGTCGTCAAGAAAAAAAAAGATGTTTCCCCATGTGTGAGATCTTATTAATATGAAATTGTAATAATCCCCTGAAATGCGGCATGTTTGTCATTCCCCTCTACTTCAAGGGCATCAGGGTCTTATTAGGATCCACATTAGAGAACTGTGACTTGATTGCTCTGCAGCCAAACTTGCTGTGATGACCAGAAAGCATTACTGCGTGTGCCTTATATAACGAGATTGAGAGATTTGAAAAACATTTTCCCAATACCCCACTCGCGAGATGGGTCCTGTCATATCTTAATAGGTCATTGCTCGGACGGGGTGATCTGGGGTGATCTGCATTGCAACAGCGAGGAAAAAAAAAACAAAAAACACCCAACCCAGAAACCAAACTTGACAACTTTGAAGGACATCTTAGTTTTGTGGGATATAACAAAAGCAATCGATGCAAACAGTGTTCCAGGGTGGGAATGTACAAGGTTAGCCAAGACTAGAGCACAGTGATGCCTCCTGTCAACTTTATGATGCAGTCCCACAGGGTTCGCCCGCTGATGTAATGTGAATAAACAGGTGAATGACAGCAGGAAAGGAATAAAAAAAAATGGTGTCAACTTGATCAGCTGTCCGCCACTGTCACAGCAACATTTTCGTGAAAGTTGAGGTCGTTCCGTGTTTGACCTTTGCGAGTGTCGGCACGTGACCCAGGCTGTTCAGCAGCGTGCTGTGATTTGCACTAAAAAGGCCCTCTTCCTTTTGAAGCACCAAAAAAAAAAAAAAAACAAGAACAGGCTTAAGCTTTAACTGTAAAGGTTTCAAACATGAATCCGGTTTACCCAGCAGCCCACGGTTCTCATGCCGCTGTGCACCCTGACTCTAAATGCAATTCCACCTCACCAGCCTTGAATTTTTAATACAATGGAGCTACCTTTGGCCTCTCGGGAAGCAGAGTAGTCAACTGTGTGGAATGTGATCCGGCACTCAAAGCACTTTTTTTTTTTTCCTCGATTTCAAAAGATTTTCTCTTCGGCTCTCAAATTGAGAGTTTCATTTCAAAATGTGGCGGTATTGTAAATGGTCATTTGGCACACTTTGTGATATTCCTGCATCATAAGACTGATAATTCTTCCACGGAGAGCCGCAGCCTGCTGATGGGCTTTTCTTTCTTCTAATAGAATTACTGCTGGTACCAGAAACTGTTTTGTGCGGCTGCCAATCACTGAGAAGTCTGGACTGGCAATACAGGCCCGCTGACAGATATATTCTAACAGAGCAGTCGCGTTGTATACCATACGTCTATTTAACTTCCATGGCTCCATTATGCTGTTATTACTACAGCAAGATTATTTCCTTCTACAGTTGTCTCAGTTAATTTACATACAAAAGAACTGGTCCCTAGAGGAACAGCAACAACAAGCTACAGCCCCACCATAACGTCAACTATTTGTTTGGATGCTCTGCAGCGCTCAGCCCTTTTTTGTTTTGCACATCATGCGCCGTACGAGCCTCGACCTGCTGTATCGCCGCACAAACGACAAGAGCTCAAAGCCAATTTCACATGTGTCTATCACGGTTTGAATATTTCCACCAGCCGCTCCGCAGTCTCCTAAATTTGCACGGCAGCGGGTCACGAGAAAGCGCGGGGGAGGAGAGCCCAAGGAGAGACGCGCGGGTGGGACGGAGCGCCGTGTTTGTGTTTCTACGCCAGTGATGCATGACCTCTCTTTCACACCCTGCTGATTGTTTACTGGGCTTACATGCACATACTTGAACAGTGATGATCCCGCCTGCCACACGCAGTACTTTCACTGCCCTCCAGTGGCTCTCTAATAATAGTACGACTCCGTGTCACACACACACACGCGCGCACACACACACACGCTCGCTCCAGCATGCCACCGCCCTAACCAGCTCCATCAGTGCTTGCTTGCACAAATGTTCCTGGAGCTGAAATGACAGGATCCACGGAGAAGATCCAATAAATGTTTACTTATTCCACTGCTATCATCATTTCAGTTTATCTCATTTGGCGTCCCTAAGGCAGTACATAAATTACTTTCAATGCAATTATGGAAGTAACCAATTACAGCCCTTGTAATTTCATCATACAGTGTACAAATAAGCAGCACAACCCTCCATTTATTACTTGAAACCGTATTTTTAAGACCCAATTGAATGTGGGGAGAGATCTCAGCAAAGCAAAACCAGATGTGGTTCGGAGGGCTCCCTCCGAGCCAAACCGTGAGGAATGCGCGGCTCTGGCGAGGTTTTCTGTGAGAGTCTGTGTGGTGAGGAGAAGGGTCGGGGGGTCGAGGAGTTCATTATTGTGATGGGTCTACATGGAGAGTGGCTGTGTCGTGAGGTCACACACACCACGCCAGGCGAGGCTCTCAGCGGCCAGGCTGGGGGCTGGAGCAGCAGGGCGTGCGGTGGCGTGATTGTGTATGTGTGTGTGTGTTGGGGGGGTAGAGGAGGGGATGGGGGCAAGGGTGGGAGGAGGGGGGGGGGTGAGATCAGTCAGACAGCAGGGGGCGTTATTGTGTTGCCAGACTCACAAACAGAGCACAGGAGTCCTCTATCATCTCTGGCCTCCCGCTCTCCCTCGCCTGCGCCGCGGCCCATCAGATTGGGACGGGGATTGAAAATAACACCACACACTGGCCGAGATGGCCCTTTGAAGCTTGTTTGTTCTAATTTGGCATCTGAATTACACTGGGGATTTTCAATTTGCCTACAAAGGAACTGAACCAAATTTGCTGTTTCTGGACACAGAACAGACGGTCCCTTGGGGAAAAAGTTCTTTTGGGTCAACTTAACCATATCCTCCACACGTCTATAAATAGAGAAATCATCTGAAACACTGGCTGCATATGCTGTTTCATTTAATGACTGCGGTTGTACACATGCATGCGCACACACGCTAACGCAAAAGCGACCAAAGCCAACCTATAAATGCAGCCGAGGCAGAACATTTTACCGTCTTTGCCAAAGCAAGATTATCTGGTTAGGAGTTCAAATCACCAACCCAGTGATTAAAAGATCTATTCAAAATTTCCAACAGGGTCTGTAGCTGCCACAGATGAAAACACGCAATTTCATTTAGCAAGTTATTTCTCCTTTTCAAGCTTTGCCTTCAATACTTGATGGAGTTTTCAATTACAAATCTAAAGGTTTCACATCTTCTGTTTGCATGCTTTCTTTGTTCCAGCCTGGCCCATTTGAAATTTAGTTGACCTTCTTATTATAGGCATGTTGTATGGTACATTCTGGAAAATGTCAAGGCCCTCCCCTTCACTGATGTAAGGATTACCAGGTGTTGACCCAGAATCCATTATCTCCTATTAGAGCCTGTCTTTCTGTTCTCTTTGGAGTGTGTGTGTGTGTGTGTGTGTGTGTGTGTG
>JAOXYL010000100.1:23572358-23582551 GCA_028564955.1 Terapon puta | reverse complement strand
AGAATATTAGAATTGTGAGGGGATGAAATAATACTCATACTTTCTATAAATTTCTGGATCTTTGCTTTGAAGACATACATATGACGTGTATTTATGACACTGGACATCTCAGTCAATTTTCAGAAGAAACCAGACTGATAGTCAGTGCTTGATGAGGGAGGTAAGGGCTGTGTGGAAAAAGTGGTAGAAGCCACTGTAATTTTACAAGGAAGTGAACACATCCTGTCCCACAACTGTTATCACTGCAAAAAAGTGAAGCTGAGTTTGAAGTCAACATTCAAACAAACTCTCTCTCGGTAACCGACTGTTCTGCGAGTGGAGCAGCTCCAGGTTTTGTCTCACAGATAACAGCCTTGGTTTTCTGGTTTCTAATTTTTGGAGAGAGTTTTTAATTTTTTTTTTAAATATTGACTAAAAAAAAAAAAAAAAAAAAACACTTGAGAAGCGACGGAAAAGCAACTGCAAATGTGAGTTCTGCCTCAGAATGGATTTCTGCTCTGAGCACAATAAGGGACATAGAACAAATGCCAGGATTTTATATGCCAATGTTAAATTGCCATTACATTACAAAGGGCATGTAATCAGCAGAAAACACATTTCAGCAGTAATTCACAACTCTAGCTTTATCATAAATTTCCATGATGTTCAAAAAAGCAATCTTGTGTTGCACACAGTGAAGTCAACAGCAAACCCTCCCATTGTAAATCTGAATCTCCTCTACCACACATTTACCTTTCATGACAAGGCCAACCAAACAGCGCAGTGACACTGAGCATTATTCATCATTTATATAAGTGACACTTCTCCGGAGCAGAAATGTCTCATTAGACAGGTCAGGACCTGACTGATGGCTTCTTCTTTCCCAGATCTCTCTTACCTGACAAGCAGCTTTCAGCCTGCAGGAGCAGACGTGCCTCAATTGTCCCGCATGCATCCCTGCGTCTGTGAGCTGATGGCATACAGTCAGCACACAGATAAGCCATTTGATTTTTTGGCCTGGGAACAAGCGAGTGTTGATGTGATAAGGATATGCGATAAAAAAATCTAAGCTAGATTCCTCTCCAGCATGTCGTTTTCTCCTGGGCTTGATGTTTAATATGTCATCCTGAGGGTTAGATTTTACATAACCCTCTGAACTGATCCGAACTAGATCTGGAGGGGAAATTAGCTTTTGACATGAAAGCCCGTCTCCTGGGTATGTAAATAGCACCCTGAGCTCAAGGATATAAATATGTATCTTCCTCCATTCAGGTGCTAATGTGAAGCCACTTGGCTACAAAGGAAGTCACAATTTCCAAGAGGTGAGACGTTTTCAATATAACGGCTATTTAATACTGTATCTATGAAAAATGAATTTAAAAATGCATCAAATNNNAGATAGATAGATAGATAGATAGATAGATAGATAGATAGATAGATAGATAGATAGATAGATAGATAGATAGATAATCAGGGCATGTAACTAGAGAAGTTATTTGTTTTACTGAAAACCTCGTGTGCAGCCATGCGAGCAGCTCTGTGAGGCGGTGTCATCCTCTGGCACCCATAAATATCTGTTCCACATTTTGACAAATAGTTGCTGAGATATTTCAAATGGACCGGAGACGGGGGTGAAAACATCCGGATCCAGACGAAAGTGACTTTCAAATATCAAACCTTGGCTTGGCTGTACATATGAGGACAGAAAGAACTGTGCGAGATTGTTTAAGATATGTATATTTTATGCATATTTTATCCAGTGAAGTTGGCAGGGATTTATGTGCATTTTTCTTTGTTCTGCTTTTTACTTCCCCTAAAATCTCTTCGAGCAGTTAGCACCTGTACATTTGTTTGAATTTCCTTGCTTGCTTTGTGTTGCACTATTCACAGGCATTTAGCTCTTTTATAGCACCACACCAACATTTTTAATAATCTTCCTGCCATTACATGTTCCCATCCATCATTTTTAACTTGGCAAGTGGGCTCAAATGCCTCTTGTTTGACTTAGGTCCCCTGGCAGTTACCCTCGGCATGGCTGAGTGAGGAAAGCTTTGAAATAGGTTTTTGCGAGGAGGAACGCTCTGTTTGAACATCACTTGTACCAGCAGCGTGCGAGGCGATAGGTCAGAACGTCGGGGGCAGAAAACATACAAGGGAAGCCTCAGATGTGACTTTCATACACTGTAAGAGCGCAGCACGAGCAGAAGAATGCTCCCCCCATAGCAGGGATCCCATTTCCGCATAATCTGGGCCTGTTAGCGGGGGTCCTGCAGCTCTTGACCAGACTTCCTCGGGACAACAGAGGGCTTTACTGACCCATCCGTCAGTACTGTTTACATTCCTTCTTGTAAACTTTCGACTAACGCTGTCTCAAACCGCCCCGCTCGCCTTTGAATTCCTTGTGATGATGGCACCCAAACCCCCAACCCCCACCCTAGCTCTTTGTTTATGTATTCCATAGTTGTTCCAGATGTTGGAAATGATTGAGAGTTAGTGTTCTGAGAAATTGCTTGCAGCTCAGTTATGTGGGGAGCTTTCATCAATGACACAGATCATTACAGTTTCAGTTTGCTACTGTGTCGACGGCGGGAGCGGGTGCCGTCGACTTTTTAAGACAAAAAGGCAAAAAAAAAAAAAGAAAAAACAAAGAGGCAAACTAGATAATGATGATGGATAAGGATATATCACACAGATTCCTCCCTGCTGTCAACAAATGTCAGAGTTCCAGTGGTATTCATCAGCGTGAGAAGTTGAATGTGACTTTCTTGAGTACTTTCTTTAAAGGGGCGACGGCTCACTCTGACCACATCAGAGCAGCCGGAGAGACGATCTGAAAGGATACGCCGTCCCCACGGTCACGTGTCCTCACCGGAGAACAGCGAGACCAAAGAGATGACTGCGTTACTCAAAGGCCCGTTCTCCTGTTACTTCTGAGGCCAAAAGAAACTCAACGTGGTTCAACTCAAGTGTGACACGGGCTGGAAGTTTAAGGAAGAATGGAAAATGTGGGGAAAGGGTTTTCAAAGAGAAGCCCGGCTTTCCCTTAACTCAATTTCTGAGTTCTCACAAGGCTTTAGGTTTAAGGAAAAGTAAGAGAGAGAGAGAGAGAGAAAGATGGCACGTCAAGGACACCAGCAACAATTCAACCTACATTACCCATCAGGCACTGGACGGGACAATCTTTTCTCGTTTTAGTTGCGGCCTGACCATTCACAATAACACAGAGGCGTGCTGATATACACAATAGCCCCGCTGTACGCCCCCCTCCCACTAACAGAAATCGATACTTTAAAAGAGGAGCCGCGGTTAAGTGGGTGCCGGAGCAACATCAAAACCGTAATGTCCAATTCATCACTTTCACCGCGGCTATTCCGCGCTAACGGTACCTGCGTTAGTTAAACAGCGCAGCTTTTCTGTAGCTCTACTCTATCTCGCTTAATGTGACCCAAAGGCACATTAGCTTTCATCAATCAGACACACACACACACACACAAAAAAACATCCAAGCGACCTTACCTGTGATTTGGGGAGGTATTGCTAATGGACCACAGCCATTTAAAGATAGTCTCGCTTCATACCTCCATTTCTCAGCTGCACTGCACGCTTCACTTAATAGATAGGGACATGCTGAGGAGAAAGCAAGGGCTTCTCTCTAACAGTTGCCAGTAATCAAATTGAAGTTTACTTTTTACCCTCTCCAGGTATAACAGAATACATGTGTTGTTATTAACTTTATCTTTCTGTTCCGCGGGGACGCGGTGTGATTTGGCATCAGGAAACAGGCTTGGGAGTGGGCTGTGGCGCTGACGTTCGTGGAGCAAAAGCATGGCTAACAGGATCATGTTAGCGCCTGGTTAGACCGGTTTCCATTAAACACATATTTATTTAAATCCACCAAACTTTCGATACTCCAAACAGCCCAAACTCTTCAAACTGGCATACCTAAATAATGTGTACAGTCGTCAGCATAAAGCAGCTTGGGGGTGTAAGTGGGGATGAATCAACCTCTATTTTTTGCCTAAAAACAGAAAGAAAATATATGACAGCATAAGCAGCATGTAGTTTTCGTTTTAAAGCAGAAAACTTGGTGTCAGTTAAGTAGTATTTCAACAATGGCACTACCATAAAAAGTAAATTACATGCTGTCTGGTTTTCCCCTTTCTTGCACTTACCTTCCATCGCCACCCCACCAAAAGCTGTATTTAGTTAATAATAGTAATTGTAAAGTCTTTTGTCATTCACACTGGGGATGAGAAAAGGATCGCAAACTGTGATATGATAGGAACAAAATGAGCATTAATTGTTTAATGGCTTTTATCGTTTTGCCTCTGAGAGATAAAAGAGGGATTGTCTTTAAACTGTCAGATCACAACATGGCATGAGAAAAAAGGCAATTTGGCCTTTTGTAGTCCGTCTGGCATCTGCGTGGCATTTAAAATAGACCAGACACATGTCTGTTTAAGACACAGATAATGGCCATCAGACCACCATGGCTGTGACACACAGGGTGCTGATATGGTTGATGTCAGTCCGTCTTTCTCAAGTCCGCTTGCCGTTGTTAAGCAAAGCAGTCCCTCCCAGTCATTCTCAGACAGACAAACAGAGGGTTGTTCCACCTCATATCTAACTAAATGTACTCAAGAGTGCAAATCTAGTTAAACTCTCATCAACCTCAAGATGAATTGGTTTTACCATAGTGTGAGATACACTGGGAATTTTCATATTGAATATTTAGGGAGAATTATTTTAGGGAGCCCATTTTTCGAGCGCTGTGTAAGCCTACTATTTCACTCGAGACAACTTATCACATTTATTATGACTTCGGCTCTAATTAATCCTGCAGCCACCAAGTGTGGGAGTATTAGTGGTTGAAATATGACCTATTTTCTGCCTCCCAGTCCAGCCTCTAACTAAGACATTCTTCAGATAAATAGCTTTTCAAAGAAAGCTCCCCTTCTTGCGGCGCATGTAGCAGCTCCTTTTTTTCCCCTCCTCTCTCTGACAACTTTGATGGTCAATTATATTTAATAAACAGTTAGGGCACAGAAATAAATCAATTTCAGGAGGGCCTAATCCTCCTTCTCAAGCAGACTGTGAAGCCACAAGTCCTGAAGAAATGTTTGAAAATGAACTGTAATGGAAGACATATGTCATGCAGCAGAGGTCCCTGGGAGCGCCGTATCCCACACCGCCCGCCGCCTGCTCCTGCTGCAAGGAGCTAACACTGGTGACGCGCAAAGCAAAAACACTTCATGCGCTCTTTATGTCTTCTCGCCGATGTGTGGACTATATTTTAGAAGCCATGTCATGTGCTCATCAGGGCCTTTTTAATTATGCTATCACCCTGGAGCCTAACACATGACGGGGCCTACAATTCGGCAGCAGATGCCCAGCTCCACACATGCGGTCGGGATAGTTTACAAACTCTTGGGCCGGAGGTTTGGTTGCTTTCACCAGTCTGGTTAACCCCGGGTACATCTGAGAGACACTCCACACGCTGCTGCTGAAACAACACATGCACAAACAAGTCATTTTCTGAAAATGCGCCACTCACACGTCACTTTTCTGGAGAGCCCTAATAGCCTCTCATTTAAGGCGCCGTGTGCACGTACGCTGCCCCGCTCCATCATCAGCGGCTCTAAAATGCTTACAAATGTTTGCCCTTTTCAACTCTTGCACGCAGTCTTACACGGTTTATTTATTCATTAGCTCTTTAGGCAGCTCATTCAGAAACCGTCTTGGTTGCAAAGCATCTCGGGGAAAGCGGAGCCCGGTCCGTCTCGAATGTGGGACCGACTACTATTGATTTGTGTCTGTTTTGTGCGGTTGATTGTCCATCGCTAAGCAACAGCGGACAGCTGAGTGCGCGTTCAGTTGTCGCTGGTGCCTTTCCAGAAGGTTAATGATGAGGCTTTGACCGCGGGGACTCCACATCTTTCCTGCACGTCCCCTCAGCGGTTTAATGCTGCAGTGGTTTCAGTGTGCACAAGCAGATAAAAGGAGGAACTGGGGTGGGTGGGGTGGGGTGGAGGGCACTGAACCGTGCAGCTGCCAAATCTCAAACGCTAATTGCAGGGCTGCAGCCATGTTGGAGAACAGCGTGCTTTGTAGGAATCCCGCTCTTCCTCCTCTCCTCCCAGGCTGATTCAAGAATTGATGCATGACTGAGGAACTGTGCAAGCAATCAATCGTCAGATTTTGTGGCGTTGATATTTAAATTGCTTGGGATTACTGAGGGGAATTGATTTGAGGCTGACAGCCAAGTTTCCTTACAATGAGCCGCGCTACGGTCTAATAACGAATGACCTTTTTTTTCTCTAATTTGCATCTGTTTCCTCCACTCGTGTTCAACATGCGCCAATTTACTATTAATAAAATATCCCTGGATGAGCTACCTAGATGAGTCCCTGGATATGTGCAAATATTCTTAATGACCTAATTAGGATTGCACAAAGTAAATCTTTTCTGTTGTGAGAAAACACTGATTTGCATCTAGCAGGTATATTAGGCCTGCTGCATATCCTACAGGGATGACACTGTGTTTAAGTCAGGCTTACGTGAACTAATATCACATAATGAGGCCTTTCAATAAAGCTTGTGAGTGTTATCTTTGTGCTGGTGTTCTGTGACGGACGGAGAACTCTCTGCAGTGAATCACTGGAAGCCACAAGTCTGAAAACACTGGAAAAATGATCATCTCTTGGTTCTGGCATGGCTAACTTAAACATCATATGATATCTTACTTTGTTTGCGCACAAAATGTGGCTCTATCATACACAGATGTGTCTTCTCTATATTTTTGGTCAGCTCATCTATTATTATTGACACACCCGAGCTAAATGGTTTACTTAAAACATTCAATGATGATTTTTAAGTATCAAAGAGGCAAGACTGTTTATCTGAATAACATCAACAGTGGAGGAATTGTGGTGGGATAATCACCCCCACGCTATGTGATGGGTCATATTAGATTTGCTTTGAAAGGGCTGTCATTTACTGAGCGTGTGTTTGATTTTGTCAGTTCGACTTCTTTGTAACATGAGGCCCTTAACTTTTTAACCTCGCAAGGGGGTATGTATTCTCAACCACTGCAAACTTTCACAACATATTAAACTGTACGTATTTTTTTTATTTTTGAAACTTGTTTATGTGGACTTGTGGTTTCTTTGATTGCCCTGTTTCTAGTATGACGACTGACAGCGACTATATGTGCTCACTGGGTATTCAGGCGCAGTTTAATAAATGGTTACAAGACTTGTGAGAGGCAGTGTTAAAAGGACCAACACTGTCTCTGGCCTCTCATAAAGCTCTGGATGTGTGTGTGTGTGTGTTATGGTGTATTCAGTGATGCTTTGTGCTAAAGGCTTCAGCATGCTAGCATGCTATCTAAAGAAAATTCTAATGTTTAACAGATTTAATGTTTACTGTGTCACGTGTTTGTGCATAGTAACATTTGCTCAGGCTATGTTGGGCCATAAACAAAAGTATTGGATAAATGAAAATGTTCACCCGATGATAAACCTACGTTAAAGGTTAAGGCGCCACCAGAGTCATTGCATGAAGCAAACTTCATGGTGATCCATCCAGTAACTGTCATGACATTTCACTGGATGCTCCTCCTAAATCTCACCAAAGTCAGCAGGATTAACCCTTTGGAACCATACATGTCAGTACAAAAGGTTTCTGTTGTTTCAGCCTGGACCAAAGGACTATCATTGGCATTCATAGGACAACACAGAAAGAGTGGCCAAGAAAGAATGGTCAAGTTGGAAGGAGCCAACGTGGACCCGACATATGGTGCCGAATATGAGTCAAACTCCAAAAAGCTGGATCCTACAATTCCCATAAAGCAACCTCTCCCAGTGACACATTGATGGTCAAGATAATCGTGATGTCATCACCCTGTTATCCTCAATATGACACTGTGTTATGTCGCTGAGACCTCCAGAGTGACATTGTACCATTGTTTAAACAACATGAACAGTCCCATGATGAGTGAACTGATGATAATGAGTGTGTCGATTTCTGCTTTAATCATCATCATCTATCTTGTGCATCATTTGGCAGAACCGAGTTATGGATGTAAGATTTAAAAAATGTGTTGATTTGTTGAGAAGCTGCTTCCTCGACTGTTACATTTCTCAGTCATGGTGATTTAATTGTGGGAATTTGCTCCATATTATTTAGGCCAGAAACATCTGATTTGCCACAGATGTTATGATTTTTGAGCACAGCAAGTGGCTCTCTGCTACAGCATCCAAGGAACAAAGCCAGTGAATTTAAGCATATTTGTAAGTGGGAATGAGAAGCTGTTCTACTTTGTAAAAGCTTGTTTTATGTTAAAGTCCTACCTTTCTTGTGGTTTCACTCAGTTCTTATGAGCAAGGATATTGACACAGTTCTTTCTAACGAAAGCACTTGGCTGGCCACAGCGCTGAGAAGCATGACATCATGGGCCGACTTAAAGCTATGCTGGAGAACGTCCAGATAAAAGTGGCAGGATATGCAAGCCATTTAAGCCCCATCTGGTGTGAGGACTGTGTACGCAGCCTCAGAGCTTTATTATATGTGGCATGAAAGGATTACAGCACAACGGTTTATTTAGTCTTCCTTGAAGATCACTGATTTGGACCCGCTGCAGTGTCAACATTTGACCCGGAGGGCAGCGGGGCAGCCAGATGGACAGCTCACACACATCACTGCGTACTTGATGACTTTGTACGAAACACCACATTTCACAGCAATCACTATCTCTGAGATACTGAGCATCAAAGATTTAGCATGTCATCTCACATTATGGATCAAAATACCTCTCCAGTAACATCACACAATCTTGAATATGAATGCGTAGATAGCACAACTTGGATCAAAACAAAATGAAGTCATTTGGAACTTTAATTTCAAGCGTACCAAATGCAAAATAGCGGAAAGTAGTGAAACTCCTTTAGAGTAGAAATTGTTTCCTGAACGATCGTTATCAAGCTCATTACATGCTTATAATTTTCATTTGGAAAACAAAACCACTGAAGTGTGTCCAAAAGGTGTCATATATATTAAAGCGTGATGAATAATGTGTTACTGATTCAGTGCTGCACACATCGCTTAAAAAAGTCTGGTTTTAATAAACATCACAGTGCTCAAGCTGCCATTCTCAAAGTTACTAATGATGTCCCGATGGACTTGTGATTCTGCGAGCACTGTTAGTTCTGCTCGAGCTGAGCTCAGCACTCAATGTGCCTCATCAGATTATCTGATAGAAAGGGACGCCCCCCCCCCCCCCCCCCCCCCCTCACACACACACACCTTCTTACCTGTCAAACACAAACTTCTATTAATGGTAAGGCAGGTGAGTTTTTTTTTTTTATTCTGTTATGTGGTTGCTCTTTATAGGTCTGTTCACTCAAATTATTAAAACAAATCACTTCTAACTCACCTCTGCTGGAGTTTTGGCACGCACACAGTTTTTGCTGCTCGTAGCACTGACATATTACTTTTTAATGAATTCAGTGACAACCTCTCTTTCTAAAACAGTGTCAGATTAACTCCAGTTTAATATCCCGAACACACTTCTTACAGTTTTGGTTGTTATTTTGTTGATTAAAAGCAATCAGGAAATTGATTCAACAAAAACAAATATCAGTGGGATTTCTAAAAAAAATTTAAGACTTTGACAATGTGCAGCTTTGGACACTGTCATCTCAAGGTTGGATATTTCAAAACTGAACAAATAAAACCAAAACTGTCCGAGGTAATACAGCTGAACTTTTTGGTTGGATGGTTCAAGGAGTTTTACCTCTGACCACGCCCACCATCACTGCTGTGTTTACACCTGTAGCCACGCCCAGCAGTGATGTCACTGTGTCCTGCAACACACCTGTACTTCACTTTAGGAGAGTGAAAAGTTACACCTTAACTTCCAGTGTGCCAAACAACATATGTTTATGTGTAAGCACCCTCTGGCGGTTTAGATAATTATTATGAAAGCGAGGGAGAAAATGAGGCGACGTTATAGAAAGTTTGTTGATAGTTTGGTCTCTAAAACATCAGACCTCAATTCAGGAAATCGCTGTTTGTTTCCCAAACCTACAGTCACCGGGGTTTTTGTTTTCTTTAAAGCATGACCGCGCTTGTTCCCGAACCTAAACCACATGTTTATTATCGCAACCATGACAACGAAGTCCTCTCTTCTCAAAAGCGCAATCAGTTAGCCAGTC
>JAOXYL010000100.1:23554255-23565368 GCA_028564955.1 Terapon puta | reverse complement strand
CTTCATTTATGGGCGAGTCAAAGTACAGCTGTTGACACGAATAGGTGGTGGTCCGATGAGGCAAAAGCCGTGGCGTCAAACTGCGAAAAGGCCCGGTTGTTTTCATTCCGATGAAGAGTTATGTATTTGTGCTGCTCATCTGGTAAGTTTATTAGACTTCGTTTCAACTCGGCGTGCTGTACAAATAGACTGACGCGGGAGGAAGCACAGTGGCCTCGGTGTGCGTGTCTCTCCTTGACCGGGCTTGTCTGCGGGGATATACGCGAATGACCTGCAGAACATTCGCGACAAATCCCGAGAATATATTAAATATAAACTGGGAAAAGAAAAACTTAAGCTTTCATCAGGGGGCCAAATGATTCTGTTACAGTGCCCGATTTGTCCCACGGGCCCCTATTTGTTTATTGCTGCTGTATATATGACTAAATATTAAATCCATTTGGGTCACAACAAGTCACAACTCATATCCACCCCTCCACACACACTTGTCCCAGTGCACAAAATTTACACCACAAAGTATTAACACCGCATACAGTAGCATAGCCTCATCTATTAACACTGCTGCTCAGACTGCGCCTAATTTACTGAGTAGGCTGCAATCTAGGTCATATCTAACTGAATATTAGTTTCATGTCCAAAGATGCAAGGAGAAACAAACATTATGGAGATAAAATGTGTATCAACCGGTGGTAAAAAAGCTTCAGTCTCAATGAGTCACCTGCTGCTGCAAAAGGAGCTTTCTTTACCAGCTCTTTGCCTCTGACTGCTAATGCGCTCTCATTTATGAAGCTACATTAGCCTTAGGTAACCACAGTCAACAATTAGCTTTTATAACAGTGTTTACAAGATAACTCATGCTAATGCAGAGTTCTATATAATGGGTTTAGGAAAAAAAAAAGCATTTCCACAAATCTCTATACACATGGCGAAAATAATAACAACATGAGTCATTATTGCACGTAAGCTGTTGTGGTTGAGTCTGGGGAGTTACTGCTTTTTGCTTTCTATTCTCAGTTTGTTTTTCTGTCTTTTTTGTAAGGTGGTGGTTGTGTTTTTTCCCTCTCACTCTCCTGGGGAAAAAAACCTGGCGGTGCACTTTCACATAACTTTACTAAAACAAATGACAAGTATTGAGTCATAAATTAGTGTCAGGCAAACATGAGAACCAGGCATAGCGAACCGTAACGACGAACTAAACTGCACCCATCGTGCGCGATAATAAAGAATTTACCTGTTCATTCATGCACAAAGCCAGAAAGAAAGGTGTAGAGGACAGGTTTTCTCACAATAATTATTATAATAATAGCAGCAGCAGCAGCAGTAGTGGGAACACCAATAAACCTTGTAATAATGATAATTATTATTTTTCTTTGGTCCAGAAGGGCAGGTCAACCCAAGAGGGCAAAGGCACAGTGTCTGTGTTCTCCGTCTGCACGTCGCTGCCATGAAGATTTAATTAGCTACTGTACTTGACTGCAGATTTAGGTCAGACTATGTTCTGAGACTTTGACTTACTTCATATCAAATGGGGATTTTCCCTATTTGTGCAGTTTTGCTTTTGGGTAAATCCGGGTTCCACTGACCCACATCCTGTTCCTAACCTCCCTGAGAGAATTCAGAGCCCTCTGCCGTGAGACTCAAAGCGAAGTATTTATTGACTTTTTTTTATGTACACAGAGCAGCATGTGATAAGGATCTTTTTCTCACAACGGCAAATATTTTGCACATCACTATGTCTACCGCCGTTCTGCTTGGGTTTTCCCGCATTTGACGATCAGCCGCGTTTAGTGAGACTTTGCTCGTGCGGCGCAGCGTGTTAACAATCAACTGGGAGTGTCGTAGCTGCGTTCTGTTAAGAGTGTGTTTCGACAGCACCGCTGCCGACACCTGTGTTGTGCAATCATTACCGATCGCACATTCGCATGTTTATGCCTGTGTGGATGTTGTGACGGTTGAGCTGCTGTTCTCTGTCATAACAGACCGGTGGGGCCGGGGCGGTTGTTTGGTTCACACCATCTGTCGGAGACGTGCTAGCAAAGGCCAGCGTGGCCTCGTCCGGGTTCCCAGCCACGAGCCCTACCTGGCCTTCAGGTCACCCCGAGACCTTTCCAAACAGCCTTTAAAGTTACTCATTCACTCAAGGAGCCGCAAAAACTCCAATTCCCCTCGCGAAAGGCACAATAAGTCACTGGTGTTTGCAAGAAAAACAAACCATACTATTGGCGTATAAATCATTTGGGGGCTAGACTCAGTTTTGACAATATTACTGACTCCCGAGGGAGTTGAAGGCGCATGGGAAACCACAGCGAGATGGATAGTGTATTCTTTTTGTAAGTACATCATGTTTCAGCGCAACATGAAAAGGCATCCCGAGGAGCAATAACTCATCTTTGCAGTTTCCCACATGGCCCTCATGTCTTTGACATATCTAAAGAAGAGTGGTGATGATTACTAAATGGCATGACTCCAAAGCCATATACAAAACACCCTCATCTCACGCGCTGAAACCTAGATCTCTCTGTTGCTTTACAACAAAGGCTCCAAGTGAGACGGCTCGACAATGAAACCCAGGACCACTCTGTTCATGTCACTCAAAGCAGGCATTACTTTGAGCGGTTTTCACTCAGAATATTAGTGCATCTTTCATGTGATAGAGAATACGTTTGAAAAGAAAACTAGCCTTTCTTTCTGATTTTTTTCTCAAATAAATCATTTGACATTTTGATAAATAAGTGTTTTTGCTTTGTTGATGCTTGGTTTGCTTTTAGTCCTGGAGGTGGGAGGCACCGTCCACAAATGCCTAATTTATATCTTTCATCTTGTTTTTGTGATCTGTACAAAAACTAAAGACAAGCCTTGAAGAAATTATTTCAACAGGCCTGGAAACAGTCCGACACATGTGGAACCATTAAGTTAGTTAGTTAGTTAAGTTAGCTGTTTCCCTCTGCTTCCAGTCATTACGCTAAACTAATGCAGGCTTTAACTTCAGATAAAAGTATGGTGTTACTTGTCTCATCCAACTCTCTGCAAAAAAAAAAAAAAAAAAAAGCTGACAAGCATGTTCCGCTAAAATGCCAAAATAACAGACAGACGTCAGGATGAGCTGGAGCCGAACATCCAGAGACCTAAAGGCTCGAATTCTTGCATAAAATGATCTTCAAACCCTGCTCTGACCTGCAGGCCTGCTGGGAGCACTTTAAGTCTGGTCTGTCCTGATCCCTCACTCACAGTTTAGGTTGGAGGACTGGGATTAACTCTTATCTCCGCTGGGACGCTGTCTGTCTTTTGGGCTGGACCCAACATGGACTCGTCTAAGCTCCCCCCTCCTCTGTTGCCCCTTCAACCGGCTTCGTGGAAAACATTTCTGAACGGACCAGGCCGTTAGATAGCATATCGGCCTCTCCGGCACGCCGTACTGGGGAGATCGAAAAGCTGCCTGATAGCTTCCCGCTCCCTCTCGCTCCGACACAGTCTATAAAAACAACTGCTTATTTATTCTCACTCCATTTTTAGAGCAAACATTTCTCCGACTGAGGCAGACCAAACAAGTGACTCTCACAGTAAACAGCCACACGCAGACAGGCAGGGTGTTTGTTCCTGGACTGAAATAATAAATCACAGGCGGCAGGTCGGCCCCCGGGTCGAGCGGCTGACTGTAGCCGGCGGGTTGCTGGTTTGATTCTGCGGCACTGAACACAATATTCCTGGATAATACCCCCGGGGGCGGGCCGAACAAAAGCGCCAGATTTGATAGCAACCTTAAGCTCTGAACTGTGAAATTATATATGGCCATATAGAGCTGATGTGCATCGGCATGAAAAAAAAAATCCAATTACTTTGTGAAAACTGACCGCAGAAACAGGTGTTAAAGCAAAACACGGGGTCCCTTACACTTTTCATCTCCTCATTTTTCCACATCTGTTTAAATGTTACTTATCTCTCTACAGGTTATTTTTGTTCAAATCTGTGACCTAAAGAGTTCCCGCTAGGAAAAAACATGTAATCCTACAGTGAGGATGAAACAGGGTGTATATCCGCAGTACAAGGACCTTTGACGTGACTGCACAGGGAGTTTTTCCTTCCACCCCATCTAAGACAACCCATAACATCAGTGTAGGATTACCCGCGAGCTCAGACTCTCTCTGTCACACTTTGTCCAATAAGTCTTTGATAAGCCCTTGTTTTTAGTTCTGGATAATGCACATATGGAAAGATTTTATTGAGCATGGCATTGCATAAAACTGGATTTCCGAAAAGAGGAGGCAACCGGTGGGAATGGGCATCTAATCAAGGCAGGGTCAGAGCCTACGGAGGCTGTGTGTTTCTTCCTGAGCGGCGGAGTCTCTTCTTCTCCTTTTTGCTGAGCGCATCCAGCGTGCACACTGGAGTTTCATTTACAATTCAAATGCATTCAATACCGTACGGGCCTCCTGCTGGGATCGAAAATGCACTTAAATCAAAGTGTCAAAGCGGTAAAACAGTGTAATACCATACTTTCTGTAGGAGTGCAGCGAGTGGTGTGTTCAAACACGAATCCCACGGCGCGGCCTCAAATATTCATTTTCATGCCACACATTGCGATCCGGGTTGATTTTCCCACCTTTTACCTGATCTCCTCCCCGCTCCCCGTGTGTTGCAACTTGAAAGTCTCACTTGTGGTTGTGCCGCCAGTGTCCTTCCAAATATGCCTGTTTTCACAAGTTGTCGTGCATGCCCGAACGCTCGCACGCCGCGTTGTAAATATCTAAACGTCATGTCACCTCGTCTAACATTCATGTAGGGGAATTTGACAGTTCATCACTTAAAATATTCAGGTGAGGATTACAGCTATGGGGCCCCGTGATAGACTTTATCTGCGCTGTTATCCCCATGCAGCATGTGGGCCGCATCAAAATTCCTGTGACTCTGCATGAAAACAAACAAGGGCCTCCTACCAGTGGGTCAAGTTTAGGTGGTCCCCCATAAGTTTCAAAAAGTTTGAATGTGCACATATTATGCAGCTGCACGCGTGGTGTGTTCAGCTGCTGCGAGTATATATGTAAACTATGAAACTTTTCCTCTGTGTAAAACTTTGATATTTTGACAGAGTAAGTTGTTTTTACCCCAAAGTCTGAACCGCCCGTGCGCAGTCGGTAGAGGAGTTACGGTAGAGGATTCCTCCACACTTTCGCCTCTGAAAAAAATGCTGCCTTCACTGACTGTCGGGATCGTTGAAGTTACCAGTTTGGGTCACGTGAACCGCGTGCGAGACTGTTTGAATTTGATCATTTAATGACAAAGAGCACGTGCGTAGTGTCATCAGGGGAAAAACTATCGTGGCATGTTGCATATAGACCAGTAAACTTTTGAACTTTTCGACTAATTTGATCATTTTTAACTTTTAGATGACCCGACTTCAAACTAAAACAACTTTATCCTGCTCGTGTCGTTTTGCGGGTGCTCACCGAAGCCGAAAAAACGATCTAAAGTCGACATATTTCACACTCGAAAACTTTTCCAACTTTAAAGTGTGCGCTTACGAGGCGCACCTGAAGGCACCGAAAGTCTCGGTCAATTAGTAGAGTTTAGTCAGAGAGGAGAGCCCGTAGTCGGTCTGTGAGCGCTCCACCAATGACCAGCTAAAAACGCCCCACTGCTCCGACTCACATTCGCGGGGGTGGGGAGGCAACAAGTTTGGATTTGGACTTTTTTTTTTGTCGGGGGGGAGAAAAAAAAAAAAAACATGGGATTCGAGCTGGACCGCTTCAAGGGCACCGTGGACCCGGATTTCAAATGCAACTTGTGCAATAAAGTCCTGGAGGACCCGCTGACGACTCCGTGCGGTCACGTCTTCTGCTCCGGCTGCGTGCTGCCCTGGGTCGTCCAGCAGAGCAGCTGCCCCGTCAAGTGCCAGCGGATCTCCGCCAAGGAGCTCAACCACGTCCTGCCCCTCAAGAACCTCATCCTGAAGCTGGAGATCAAATGTGACAACCACGCCAGGGGCTGCGATGCGGTGGTGAAGCTGCAGCATCTGGCCGCGCACGCCGAGATGTGCGACTACTCCCCGGCGCGGTGCAGGAATAAAGGATGCGGCGAGGTGCTCAACCTGCGGGACGTGGACGCTCACATGCGGGAGGCGTGCGACTGCAGGCCGGTGGGGGTCTGCGAGGGCGGCTGCGGGCTGACGCTCACCCACAGGGAGCGGCGGCAGGGCGGCCACTGCTGCCTGCGAGCCCTGAAGGCGCACAACGGCGCGCTGCACTGCAAGATCATCAGCCTGGACCGGGAGTTCAAGAAGCAGACCATCAAAGCCAACAAGCGGGAGAAGTCGCTCCTGGCCCAGCTGTCCGCCGTGCACGGCGAGCTGCAGGTGACGGCTCTCAAGTACCAGAAGAAATTCACCGAGTACAGCGAGAGGATCGACTCCCTCACCAAGACCGTGGCTTTCTCCTGCAAGGTAAGAGCTGCTGCCTCTCCCGTGCACTGGTTAGTTTCTCTCCTCCTCACACTGAAGGAGAAATCATTTTTTTTTATTCGTATGAAATGTAAAATATCCCAAAGTGGTCGTGCGGACTCAAACAGTGTCAGACTTGTTGTGTGTGAGCAGCATATTTGGACTCTTCTCAACAAAACACCTCTCCACTGTGTCTTTCTCAGTGTTTGCTCCAGTTCTGTAGCTCACTGTTTCTGTTGACTTTCACGCTCTTTGGACTGTTTCTAAAACTCAGAAAAACAGAGAGAGAGAGGGGGGTTAAACTTTTTATTTCTTGACTTTGTTCCTCTGAGGTTTCTCCTTGTTGGGACCAGGTCTTCGGGAGTCCTGCTCACAACTTTGTTTCTGGGCCGTCTGCTTTGAGACATGGATGTCAGCTGTGCCTCTCTGGCCAGCTGGCAGTCAATGGGGGTGAGGAGGGGGTGGTTGTGGGGGGGGGGGGCAGGGCCAAATATTTACTGCAGTTCTGTACACAACAAGAGCCCAGGTCCCAGTTATATTGCCTCCTCGCCGCACGCTCGTTTGAAGCTTTCTGTCATCGGATGCTCGCCCTTTCTGCCCCCCCCCCAAATACCCCCCACCCACCACCACCCCCAAATCTGAGACAATCATAACAAGCTAGAGTGCTGGATGTGGAAGAGTCACTGGCACCAAAGTTGTTGAGGAAAACTTTGGACGTCAGCAGGAGCCCCCACATGGCTCAGAGGACTTTTTTTTTTTTTTTTTTTTTTAAATGGCAGTGATTTGTGGTGTGATGATGACACTCATCTAATATTCACCCCCCACCTCCACCTGCACTGATCAAAGACGTCTGCGGGCCCCTCGGTTGGAAACGTGTCCAAGGCTCCCGTTTGAGGGGAGGAGGGGGGGGGGCGAAGCGTCCAGGTGTCCCCCGGCGCAAGGATGTTTTATGGCTCAGATTTCAAGAGCCGGTGCCTCCTGTAATGACCAATTATCAACGTCATGAAGGACGCAGGGGTTCATAAGTCGGATAATGAATTGGCGTTGGGGCGGCTGCACTGCTGCTGCCATCGGCCGAGGGGAGTGGTCGGATTGTAATCAGGCTCACTTTGGGGGGAAAAAAGGAAAAAAAAAAAAAAATCTGTCCAAGAACAGGAGGGAGGAGCTTTTGATTGCACAGCTTGTGTGCACGCCGCGTTACACCAAGCGACGTGGATGAAATGAAGGGGAACTCGCCTTCCTCGGGCTTTGTCGTTCTTTAATTTAACACCCCCCTAACTCCACATCATTGCCACTGAAGTTTCCCACTCGGCTCCTCACGCAGCTGCACGTCTTGTTTAAGTGACATCTTTCACAGGCTTCACTCTTCTCTCATGTTTTTTTTTTTTTTTTTTTTGAGTTTGGTAGGTGGGTGGGTGGTTGGGTGGGGGACTTTTTCGCTCGGCGGTTTCATTTGTCCGTTATGGGCTCAGTTCCCAGTAAAATGTGTTCCGGTAGACTGGCAAATTGCGTATCAAGAAGCACCGATGCGAGGAAATGGTGAAATCGCTCATGCTGGTACACAGAAGCTCGCCGGGTCTGTAGCACAGCTGGTTATCATCGTCCGTTTGACAGCGGCATTTCAGTTATAGCGCAGAGATGAAGCGCGTTGTGCCCCAGTGTGGCCCTACTAATGTAAACAGAGGGGGGGTGACGTCCTGGAGGTACAACAAGGCGTGGGGCGGTCTTGTTGGGGCGGTCGGGCCGCGGCAGAAAGCGAGCAGGTCGACGGGAGAAGGAGCATTTTGTGGGTGATGTGGTTTTTTTTTTTTTTTTTTTTTTTCTTGGGAAGCTTCTTTCAGTGGGTCCAGTCAGGCAGAGAACGGGTGGGTTGGGTGGGAGAGCCTCGACGGACGCGACGGCAACGTGAAACCGAGCGTCACAAGCGGGATTAGCTGTGGGAGGCTCGCTGGCCGCCGCTGAAACTCCCCGGTCCAACTTCCTGTTTGCGATGAATCGGTGACTGACGGATCGTTATTAGATTTGAGACCCTCCGACTCTTTCTCACGGGGGGATATTTTGACTCGTCGTAGCAGGAAAAGGCCAGGAGATGAAACGTATGACGGCTCGAGTTGTCGGGAGCCTCGTCAGTGAGCCAGCAGTCACGGTACCACGGACCTGGAACAACTAAATGGAGTGCATCCGTTAGTTGCAGTGTTTCACAATTCAGAATTTCCATGGTGAAGAGGGTCTAATGCAGATTTGTTATGACATATTTGTTCTTCGAATCAAAGAGGGAGTGCAGGCCCGTCGTGACGGGTAACCTACTTTGGTTTGTTTTTAAGTCTCCGTCACTCCTCGGCTTAGGCTTCCTGAGCCAGATGGAGGATTTTAATGTCTTCTTTTAATATCCAGGCAGCGACTGTGAGGCAGATCGGGATGACCTGGCCGCGTGGAATAACTGACTGGAGCTTCCAATAATAGTCCTAACACTATTTCAGCTTCTCCAGCTTCTCCGGCGAGAGCAGTAAAACAAAGCAAAAACAAAAAAGCTCCGATCTCGCTCTGGTTCACTTCAGGGCCGCTCGAGTCGCTGTCACATTTTCCATTCAGCCTCAGATCTCAGTTTTGAACCGGGCCCCTCTTTAGCTGCTGCGGATGACAGTGTTTGCGCTACTTGATGCGATAAAGGGGATCTATCAAAATCACAAGACGTCAGACAGATTGAGCATCCATTGAATTCGATTTTAGTAATCTGATAGAGCTAATTATGGACTCATTTTGATGCATTAATCTATGAGATAATTTAACAGAATAATGTTCCCCATTAGTGATCTCTGACACGTGCCTGTAAAAATGACGATAAGTGAGAACACATTAATAAAAGCTGGCTGCTGAAAATGTGACTGTTTTTATTTCAAAATGTGATCAGGCTACCGTGCAGCATCCTCCGCCATCTGGCATGCCAACGACCGGGTCACAGAGTTTGTGTCCCATGGTCGCAGGTGGATGGTTTGTCAGTCAAAATGTCTCTTTTTATTCTGTATTCAGTGTAGTTAGAGCTACACTGTGTCAGGAGGCAGGCGGAGGGGAAGCAGTTTGACGGAGGACAGACTCGGAAAGTGTGACTGGTGCTGAAGTGAAGGCTCACGATGAGCGTGCCAAGTCACCAGCGAGCAGCCGGCTAAAGTTTCACTGCCAGTTTTGCCCTCTCTCTCTCTCTCTCTCTCGCAGGAACAAACCGCCTCATTCTTCTTTTTCCATTAAAGCTAAGGTTGAGCCTTTGTTTACTTGACATAGCATCCATGTGTCGCCCCCCCCTCCACCCCTCCGTTCCCCCAAATGATGTCAGTGTGATCACATTTTGCATTTTTGGTGGTCAGGACGTTTTAGTTTTTTATCACCTAGGCATGTGTTTTAGTAAATACACAACCTCCTGAAGAGATTCACTTCATTTCTTCGGGATTAGAGCTCTGCTAGAGTGTTCGCAGATGTGGAAACAACGCTCCTTAATTACTCTGAGTTCATTTTAATGGCTCCGGCAGACAAAATGTGAAAACACCTTTTAAAATCCGTCCAATTTGTTCTGGGGCTTGTGGCAAGTTTCCGTGTAACTCCGCGTAACTACGGATCAAACGGCCTGCGAGGTTTTCTTGCTTCGTCAAACTCTCCGTGACATTCAACTCAGTTTCCACCTCATCCCCAACTGTCCTCGTGTTGACAGTCACGGCTGTAGTCGCCATAATGCAGAAGCATGTGTCGCTAATGGTGCCGTGACACGGTGCAGGGGCGCGCATTCCTGAGCGGCCTGGCACGGTCTTTTTAGCCTATATGGCAGTCGGGGCACTGTACATGCCAATAATATCTGCTTTATATTTAGTCCCTCTGTGTCGCGACATACTGGAGTGGCAGCTGAAATTATGTTACCTCATAACTCTCCTCTAAGTCCCCCTTAAAAAAACAGATTAAGAGCTGACTCTGCGAGTTTCCCAGAGGTTCTCATGTCATGCTGCCTCCGAGTAAAGAGGTCCTCTGGCGTATTAATTTACATAGGACAACAGTTTGCGCGAGGCCCGCCACCTCTTTGAACTGGTCACTTCTGGTCTTCGGGCTGTCGAAGCCTCGGTGAATGGCGAAGCTTAGGGATGATGAATTAAACTCCAGGCCTATATTTATGTGCACTTTTAAACGAGATAATGTGTACCAAGCAGACGCACAAAGTGTTCCTTTCTCAACTTTAATTTAATAAGATAAAGTAATACATTTGTCATGCCAGAGATCTTTCCTGGGAGAAAAAAAAGTGCATTTTAAAGTGAACTCCACCAGTTTTCTACAGAATCACTGAACAGATTAGCTCACATCCATGGAGGTAATATTGGTACACATGACATTAATAATAACACTAAGATGTAATTATTGTTGGTGTTATTTATTAAACACTTTTACTGTGGTATTGATGACAAAGTTAAGCTGCACCCAGCAGTGTTTTAATATCCAACTAATGGCCTGTAATGATCCTGTTGACGACTCAGCACTGTAGCTGCTTAAGCTAACGTTGATTTCACGTTGGCGTTCGTTGAGTCACAGGATGTGGCGCCTCATAGCCCCGAGTCCTGGACAACAGTCGGAGCTTTTTTGGTTGCTAAGACTAAAAGTTTTATCCGTTGTACTTTAAGGTTTTAACTGTGAGATTTTTTTTTT
>JAOXYL010000100.1:23528278-23540601 GCA_028564955.1 Terapon puta | reverse complement strand
CTCGGCCGAATGTGTGATTGATATGTGCAGGTGGTAAAGGATATCCCCCTGAGTAAGAGTTCCCAGCTAACTTGAAAGAGAATATTTTCCCCTCTTTGCCATCCTATGAAAACAGTGGTCTCAAAGCCGAAAGTAAGGAGGAGGCCAGGAAAAGAAAAAAAAACTGTAATTTAATGTCTAATGTCTCTAACGTCATGCCTGTCCTAGCTGGACAATAGGCCTTTGTAAGTCCATTGTCGGTTCTTTTTTACCGCTCATAACACCATAAGCCCAGCTGCCTTTGGGCTTACTTTTAAATACAGGGAAATTAAGCCTTTTGTCACTGCAGTTTCTACACTCCTTTCTTCTGCGACAGTTTACCCTGAAAATAAATGGAAGGGGGGGGGCCGCGAGTGCCGAGAGCGAAGATGGAAAATTATCGCAGGGTAAGGCAGGGAGCTTTTTCTCCTGCAGAGAGCCGAGGTGTTCCGGTTTATTTGTGCATCCGTGAAAGTCGGGGGAGAGTCCGCGCGGGCTAGAAAAGAGCCGTCGACTTAGAACCGGGATGCAATCACGTACCTGGCACAAAATGAGATACTGAGATGGAAAGATTATGCCCAGGAGGAGACGGACGTTGATTGTGTCCAATTGATAGTTCGTTCTTCAGCTTTTTCTCCTTCTCCACGCCTTTTCCGTTAAGGTCAGGGTTAACCCACCTAACCCCTCTTGAATTCTTGACTTCTGCTCTGCCGAGCGCAAGGTCACCGCCACCTCTGAGATACGACCCAGATTTACACCAGATATCCATTTCTCTTTTGTTTTCGTATCGTATGGCATCATCTGGCCTTATTCTGCCAGGACACGCACTCTTGGCGATAACGGAAGAAAAACACAACATGGAAAATATGAGCGCTCAGGAATCCAGCCACCTGAAGCAGGACTGATGTAGATAAAGCAGAATTGGGCCACAAAAAGGGGGGAAACGGCATCGCTCTGTTTGGGTTTAAAATCCCTTTCGCTTCATTCTTTCATTTTCATCCCCGAGTATGTGCCAGACTTTCTACCTCCGTCTTATTTCACGTCAGTAGCGGGAGCGAGAATATGAATTTCCTTATTTTTCCCCTGCCGTCTTTTAAAGAAGAGTACCTGCAGACTTTCTCTGAGAGAGAGAGAGAGAGAGAGAGAAAGAGAGGGAGCCTGTGAAGGAACAAGGCTAGTTTTAACACTGTGGCCTCTCTGCTCTCTCGCTATGCTATATCAGGCCAACAGCTGCTGTCCCTCAGCAAAGGCATGCTGACTGCCGGGGCTTGGCTTCCACACACACCGGATCTTACACAAGGCCCTTTATTTTTGGGCTTAAGAGTTAGAAAAGAGAAAAAAAAAAAGACACACAAATCCAGCTCTATCCTGAATTTTATTAGTTAAAGAAATAAAAACATTTATTCATGTCTGACGTGGAAGCCTGGATGAGCTTTAATGCTGCGTAGTGTGCCGTGCTGCTGTTTTACCCTGGAGTTGAAGATTAAAACAAGGCTTCTCAGGTAAAGGGTGTACATTGTGCTCCGCCATGCAGATTCCTTGAATTAGAGCCAAAGAAATGCAAGCCCTCTCTTAGATGTCCCTTGGCATATCAAGACAAGGCCTTTATCTGATTTTTTTTGAGTTGGTGCTGTTTGAACAGTGCTGCAGCAGCTCAGCCTTTTCAAAGACAACAAGACTTCAACAACATGAGAATCATGTTGGGACCACCACCTGGGTTCAACTCTCCTGGATCTGTCAGACCAGATCCATGACCACAGTTTCTCTATTCACATTTTTATCCTGATTTTTTTTTTTTCTTTTCCTATGCCTTCACTTTGGTCTTCAGTTTTCAAAATCTGTTGGATTTGATTGTTGCAAAAGTATTTTTTCAATATGATCACAGCTTGTAAAAAAAACTACATATCTGGCTTTTTTCTGTACATAACAACATAGGTTAAAGAAAATGAAAGCTTCTCCTGTCTCATCTGGGCCTCCTCCCAGTCCCTTACCTCCAAGTAGCCGACTCGCTCCTGCATTCAAACCACAACCGCAGCGCATAACACTGACATACTCTCCTGCCCCTAGAAATCATTTCGCCTCCTGCAAGAAACATTTCCACTTCCAGAACTCACATAATTCAAACAATAATTAGGAAATGTTCGTGGCCCCGACCAGCTCCTAAGTTCATGTTTCAGGTAGGGGTTAGAGAGAGAAGTGGTTCCAGACTGTTAATGTCTGTCACAGCAGAGTCAGAGCCCTGTGATTATTTTGGTGCAAAGGTCCAAATAAACCCGGCGTGGGGTCACGACCTTACTGATCTGAACCAAATGTACGGCGCTTTGGCGACCTTGGTTGAAAGACTTAGCGTGCAGAGCGGCTAAACGGGAGTGACAGTCGATGGGTTTTTTTTCCACCGCGCCTGTCCTCCGGAGCTCCTCTCCGGCAGAACATTCCAGCAGCGAGAGCAGACCTGATGACATGCGGCGCTTTATCCACGCACAGGTTTGTATACACAACATCATTCGTCACGGAGCCATCAGGCAGGTTTTTAGACAAATATACAAATCCTTAGTTGAGCCAAGACACCTTCAAAATGTGTCTAGACAAATGCCCTTCTCATCGATCACTATCCATTTTCAAGTGTTGAATAAGTGGACTTCGTTTTCATCCCGCCCGCCGCCGCATTAAAACCGTGGACATCAGCATGTATGTTACACATCCATTTGAGTGGGCAAACACAGTTCATTATCACGGGATTTCTTTGAAGGGTGAGCGATTCATCAAGTGGCGAAAGTCAACACTTTCAAACACGTTCAAAGCCTAAAGGACCCTGTGAAGCGTGCTCCAGCTATCTCGCTGCTTTTTCAACCACTGAACAATTTACACGGCCCTCCAAATCCAGTCAATATTTATGTAAGCGCGTACATTAGGGGCAGGCCGACGGAGCTGTGATCAAACGCTCCTTTCATCTATGACCTTCGTCTGACTCGACTCACAGAAGCCTCTAACCAGGCTGGGGGTAATCAGATGTCAGGCTGGGTGTTCGCCAGGGAATTGAGCACGGCTTCGTACATAGGGGCCGAGGCTTTTGCACGCCCCCCCCCCCTCACCCTCCCCACCCCCACGGCCTACCTAGCCCACTTCCCTCGACTTCTCACTTCACTCATGACACATTGCAGCGACAGAAGTAAAAATTCCTTTGAGTGTCCGGCACCCAACGAGGAATGAAGGATGGGGGGGGCAGCGTTGAAGCGTTCAAATCCATTGAGAAGTCATAGCTCTGCTCCGAGCGTACGCCATGTCTGTTAGCGTGGCTGTGAAGTGCTTCTAAATCAATTGTTCAAGTAGCTCACGTGCTGCCTTACATGTTACAGCCATAGTGTGCAGTCAACGCTGACTTTAGTTCTTTTTTTTCTGTACTCCCGTGACTGCAGCGGTCCGTCTTCGTAACCATGACGCATCTAAAAATAGCTAAGACGTGGCTCCGCAGGAATAGAAAAACAAATCTTCACCTTTTTTTGTGTTGAGATGAGCATGCCAACACTGTGAGGTCGAGGGCTGTAAAACGGCCACCGCTGCTGCCGGTACGGCGAGCGCCAGCTCACTGAGATCTCCCAGAAAGCTCATACTTTTGCACCAGAGAAGGGATTAACTCTGCTATCAGAATCGCTGGTTATGTTTTCTCAGATGTTTTTGCGCTCATTTGTCTGGCAGTAAAAACACCAAATCACCGTCATTCATAAGTGGCTGCTGCGGTTACGTGCTTTAGTCCTGTTTGAGCCTCACTTGGCTGTGTTTTGCGGGCCCATGAATTAAATTACATGATGCAGAAACTCTAGGGGGCCAGACTGGAGACTCCACTCACTCGGCGGTGAGGGGCGGCGGAATAACTCCCCCCGGTTTGCCTTTTTTCCAACAAGATTGTGTGCCATCGTGCTGAAATGACAAGTAGTGCGCTCCTGACTTTGAAAGCCTCGCGCTCGCTCCGCGCCTCAGCCTTCAGTGTCTCTTTCAGTGTTTTCTCAGATGGTTCTCTCCTCATCTTGAGCACACATTTGTTCTCTCTTCCCCCAGCCTCTGATTAATCAAGTATGACTCTCAGAGGAAAAAATGCAACTCGGCGGTTTCTGATGCTTCGTTTCTTGTCGGTGTGTCCAAATGTGGAATGTGCGGAGCTAAATATTAAGTCTGGACTTATTGTGGGGGGGAGGGAAAGTGGATGTCATCCTGTTAGAGCGCCTGCCGTAAATAGTGTCATTGTAATCTTCCATTCAAGCAGTTCTTAGGAATCATTCAGAATTACGCAGTAAAAGCAAACCAAGACCACTGGGTTGTAACTCTACAGACACATGACGTGCAAGTTAAAAAGTACACCTTGGTAATGAAGTGCAGCATAGCGTGGTTTTCCCAGCGTGTGTCCGAGGGCCAGCACCTCAGGACTCTCCATAAAGCTCAGTGCTTCACGAATGATGGGAAAGAAAAGTTAAGTGTCAGAGACGGGGTTCATTTGGGGCGAGACTCGGCTCGGCTGCATATCATTTACATCACTTAGACGGGGATTACGCTAATCTTCAACCCGTGTCACCTGGTTGTAGTGTCACCCAGCCTTCCCTTGTTGTGGTGTCTCCTGAGGAAACCGTTACACGGGCTTTCACAGCTGACTGAGCTGTTCGTCCGGCTCCTACACAGAGAGTAAAAGTCAACTCCGAGAGGAAAACTGCACACTCCCCTCAACACAAGAACAAGAATCATCCAGCTGGAACCAGAGGAGGACCGCTCCCCCACAAACACATGATTCACTTTAGTCAATTAGCCTCTTCGTTCAACAAAGCTTTTTTTTTTTTTTTTTTTTTTTTTCTTTAATACCGCCTCAAAAATATCTTGCCTTTGTGCTGCTCATTCCAGAGCTTAATCTGTAAATCGTAAACAAGCATGTCTTGAAGGAGAAGCTCGGGGCCATGAGAAAACAATGAGGCAGTGGACATGTCAGGAGAAAGTGATCAAGGGGGCTAAACTCAGAGCGAAGACCCAGCAGCACCTGAGATCAATTATTCAGAGTCGAATGAGTGATCACAGCACAGACCTTTCTCTTGGACACCATTTATAACCTGCACCATTTAGCCATAAACCATCAACTGTTTATATAAAATCAAGTTTTTTGCTCCGGTGCCAAGGCCCGGTGCCAAAATCATAGCACGTCAAGTTTAATTACTCATTTGTCCACATCTTAACCCTCCCCCCCCTTAAAGGTAGAGCAGTATGGAAATAATGTGGCAAGGCACGCTCTAGGAATGCATAACTTGGATATTTGGTTTTAGGAAACTATAAAGACGTCTGTGTGCACGGCTGAAGTTTGCAGGATTTGTTAGTTTTGACTGAACACGCTCTGTGCAGGAGACGGGGACATAGAAATGATCCGCTTTTTGAAATGGCACTTCTCTTTAATGTTACCTCAAGTTTCTGCAATGAAGCACGCTTTGTGCTGGTGCAACATCAATACCTTTGAATGGAAACACTGGCGAGGGCGTTTTGTGCAGATCGTAGAAAGGCAAATTGTTCACCTGTTTTTAGAAAATGCAGAAAGAAGTTTTCAGAGATGGAGGGGAAAAAAAGGGAGTGAGATTTGACAAAACACCTGGGTGGGAGTGCTGGCTGAAGATGCTGGCTGTTCCTCAGGAAGAACGAGAACAGGTTTTTTGAGGTGCGACATTTCTGCTGTGAAGGATTGTGCTAAATGGACAAGTTGTACGCTGATTAGCAAGTGTGACCTCACCAGCTTGTCAAGTCTGTACAAAGATTGCGTTGAGGTACTGAAAGGAGCTTTGTATACTGTAAAACAAGGAGGGACAAAAGAGGGGGATAGCGTACGTCTTGGTCACTGTAGAGAAAGCTTGAGAAAACATTCCCGTGCAGCTTCCCATCTGGAGCAATGGGGGGAAAAAAAGGCTACAGAACCATATCGGCAAAAGAAAATATGAAGGGGACAAAGAGGGGAGTGGAACTAAAACAGGATCTCCAAAGTCCTGCTGGTTAATTCAAAAGCTGCAGTGCCTGGAGGCTGCCTGCTGGATCCCCGTCTCCCATATTGCTCGAAGGGGCAGATCCCACCGGTTCTGCTTATCTAAGCACATCCAGTCTGGTCCAGTTTTTGACCCACTGCTCACTTTCAGCCCCGATGTTTTCTCCTTTGAGCTGGATGTGTGGTCCATTGTGCGAGCGCGGTAAAAGGCTGGCAGCACAGGGACCACCAAAGAGAAAGGAAGGCGCTGTGGCCTCTATCAGCAAGGGAGACCATTGAGACCTGCACCAGAATCCAAATGTCATGATATTAAACACCATCTTCTATCTATCCAGCTGTTTGAAAAATGGATTTCCATTTGTGCAGCTCGGCCCTGCACATTTAAGGGTACCTAATGGAGTTTTCTTCTTATTTCGCTCACTGTTTCCCACCAAAACATATTTATTCCATTTGCAGTTGGAAAACTTGTTTCTTGGGCAGATTAGATCCAACCAAAAGCATTAGAAACTAATCATTTAGCTAAAATGACCTCCCATGGGTCTACTCTGATCTGCACATAATCCAAGAAAATCAAGGTGGCCGCAATGAGATTAATGATCTTGCTGACAGACGTGTATATATTTGTGTCAAAGGGTATTACATTAATTAATTTTGAATTAATACAGCAATTGTGGCTATCGTTGGGGTCCAAGAAACATGCTGGATGCATTTCATTCCCTGCAAAACATTCACAAAGCCAATTTTTCAATATTTACATTGTATTTTTTACATCCATATTTACTTTGGCGAGCAGTCTTCCGCTTCCCACGTTTCCTGTCTCAGCCTTACCACTTATCAATTAGTAACATAGTGTGAAACAGGGGGATGTCATGTACTACCCTTTTCAGTTGATAGACATGACCTATCCTTGAGGTAATGCCCTTTTCACTACCCATTACGTTGACATGCCCAGCGAGTAGCTAATGAGATGCTTCCAGCTGAGGTAATGCTTTGATCAGGCTACATAATATTTTTGCGTGTCAAGGTGGTCACTGTGTAAGATTGGGTGATCAGAGTTAAAAATTCATGCCAGACTAAATGTCGGATCTCACCCATCTTTCACAACTTATTTTTCTCAAGCGTCACGTTGTGATTAAGGATCCGTAAGACGAAACAAATGCAACAAATGTGAAACCAAGTCGTTCTGTCGGGACATTGGACGTCTTTGACAATGAATCACCAACACAGGATAACATGAGCTGTTGTCCTAATTTTGCTTTCAATATTCCACATGTGACAGGCATATTATATCTTACAAACAGCTGGGCTAAGTTAGCTAACACTTCCTCCTCTTGCATAAGGAGGTTGAGCATGAGATGCAGACAAATTTCTACACTCATCAAAAAAATGCAACATAGCGCCTCCATCGGTCAAAACTTCCCATGAACCCACGTTAAAAAAAGAATCTCATCCTTGCTAATGGAAACATTAGAGTTGTACCATGTGTACGCCCCCAGCCTGCTATACCACGATAATGTCCACGCGTGTACATTTCTGGCGATTATTGGATCTTGGTATGTCAGCAGTGAACTTGGCAAGGCTACTTTCCTGCTGTATGACAGATCTGCAGCCATATTCATTTTTCCTCCAGCTCACATGCTGACTCATCCGGCCTCCACAGCTCCTCTGGATGGGAGCAGCTGGGAGGCTCGCATGTCACAAACGCATTATTAATATGTGTGTGCAGAGCAAGGCTAACACTGCCAATAGAGATCTCAGTTACCACCATGTCCATATCCTTGATGTGTCAGTTGGATGTCTTTATGGTTTTGAGTAATGGGACTAAGACTAATGGATATTGTGGGGGGGAAAAAAACTCATGTTCTGTTGCCTATCCAAACATCAGTTCTCAAACTAGATAAGTGTCCATATTTCATCGGTTTGATGTCAGTGTTCTTGTTAAATTTATGTGATATCAGGATCTGGTATTTCATTTTTTTGGAAAAGAAACACCTTGGCATAAAGTAAAAGGAATTTAATTTTTACAAGATTCTTTAAAGAGATCTGTTTTCAGAACTGCGTCCCATTTTTCACTCTAATCATATTTACTAGTTTGCCTCTCGCTTCTTTTCAGAGCTTTTTAGCACCATTACAATTGCTTTGGTTGCATTACAGCTGCACGCAAGATGCACTTTTGGAATTATTTCAGTCTTGGATTGATGGTTTGCCAGTGTAGCAATTGAATCTCAATTTTAGTCTCATCTCGCCTCCTTTTTTTTCTTTTTTTTTGGAATTGTTCAGATAATAAAAGAGGGTAATCAAAGAAAATTGCCGTTGTTACGAGCCGACTGCAGCCTCCACGCTCTCCCAAATCAAGTCGTCAGTCCCCCGGCTCATATTGACTGCGGTGATGACACGGGCCCATATGACACCATACCAGCCTCTGATATGCTTTTTGTCCACAGAACAAGAGAATGTTATTCCACACATTCCTGAGCGGAGCCTCTGTTCTCTCAGGATGACCTTCAACTTATCTCTCCATCAGAGCACGTCTGGGAGGGAGGGGGGGCGGTGGGACGAGAGGGCAGGGTAGGGAAGGGGGGCTACATTCTCACAGACACACACACACGCACTCAGAAAACTGGTCTAGTTTGTTGGCAAGCTAAAAAAAACCCCCACAGGACTGACTCTGTATTATTCCGCCGGACTCTTTTTTGTTTTCGAGTCTGTAACTGTAGGGAACTAAATCTTCTTTGTGTGTGTGGTTTATGTCCGTGTGTGTTCTCGGTTTTCATCTCTGTTAGAGCCAGTTTGAGCTTAAGACCTTTTTGGAGTCAGGAAAGTTTTGTCAAGTGAAGTCATTTTGACCCATTCCCACTCCTGCAAGCTTCTATTTTAAGACTTAAGTCCCGGGTTTAGGGCTTAATTTGCATTTAGGTTTACCATAGAAGTGGGAGTTGATTTCATTATTATTGCAGCAAACATTTAATGGTTGTTCAGGTTAAGCTCTCCCATCGTGATGTAATATTTAGGTCCCAAAATGGGTGAGGTAGCTCCTGTGGAAGAAGATCTCAGCTTTCCTTTTGGTCTCTTTGGTTGCTCCAGGCTTCCCACACAGGAAGCTGACTTGAAAACGTGGTGGCGGTTGCCAAGGTTGTCTCCACATTAATATCGCCGCTCTGTCCCCCCTCCAGCAGAAAAGAGGGTCCTGACAGTTTACTGCATGTACGGCCATAGATCAGGTTCTGGTGGTTTCAGTGGCTCAGCGTACTCACGCACACGTCCGACTGGAGAGGAAACAGTCCTGGCGTCCCCGCTCCAGCCTCTCAACTTCAGGCTTCCACTTTCATACTCAAAATGTCAGCTTCACTTTATTAAGTAATTTCAGCCTCGCAGGATCCAAGAACAGTACTAAATCTGTCACTCGTCCGCAATGCAGGCCAAGAAAACCTTGAGCTCTCTTGCTTAAATATTGCCTCTTGTCACGGTAATGGAGTCATTTTGAGGGAGTGAATAAAGGTGGGGAGACCGCTGCTGGTCTTGGCTATGTGGTGTTTGACCCGCCAAGCTGATCTGGTATCCTTTTTTTTTTTTTTTTTTTCAGCTAGCTATTATATGCCATTGCATTATTACTGCTTTTACTTTGGGTTCAGATAGCACAAGATTTACTGATGCTGGATTATCCATGCCCAACAAGACCAAAAGAATAAAAACATATTAATAATAATAATCTGGCAGTAGACAGTAAATATGTATCGGAAAGACATTTTCAACTCCAACACAACACTTAGCTCAATAGTGCAACCATTATTGGATGTATTGTCATTCTTAGTCCACAGAGGATGAATCCTCCTTACTCACCAACATGTTTCCACTGTCAGGTTCATATTCGTGGATTGGAGTGAAATGTCTTGGCAGCTGTTAAACAGACTGTCATGAAATGTTGAATATTTATGTTCCCCTGAGGATGAAATGTTATCCCTTAAAAGTACAAGTGCCTTTAGGTCAAATCATATTAGTAAAATACCAAATATCAGCTGAATGAATAACATGTTTAGGGATAATTAGCACCCATGTACATGCTAACACACTAAACTAGGATGGTGAACATGGTAAATATACTACCCGCTAACTGTGTGTTAGCGTCATCATTGTGAGCAAGTTAGCACACTGATGTTAGCATATAGCTTGAAGCAGTGTAACTTTGAAGTCTAACAGGAAACAATGGAAGATGAGAACATAGCAGATATATTTTTGGATATTTTGGATAAAACTGGTTAGTTTCTTTTTTTTAAGCTATTATTTTCAGTTGATGCATTACATGTTTAGTCTAAAGAAATATTCAATTTACAATTACGTAACGTAAAAAAGCAGCAAATCCTCACAGTTATGAGGTTGGAATGATAAGTTTTGGTGTTTTTACTTAATAAGTGACCAGTTCATGGATTACCAGGATAGTTTAGCACTAAAGGTCCGTAAAGGTTGAGGTCACTGTTCATTTTAATCATGCACACGGGGTGATGACTGGTTTGTCAGATGTTATTTATATATCCTAGACAAACTTTAACTGAAAGCGCCGGTACATTTATTTTTTTCTTTACAGTCCTTAGTAAAGCTGTGATATCAGGTGGTGCTTAGCCTTGCTTTCTCGTTGTTTCACACAGCCACGCCAAGTGACAGATTGAATTACTTTACACTCCCAGCAACAGTGTGCTTGCAAAAACAAAGTTACCTTAGAACAATTTTACTGTTATGAGTTCATAGTTAGTTTATGTTGGGGATATCAGCAGTTCAGTGGGGAGTTGTGAAACCTAATAAAAAAAAAAAAAAGAGCCCATTATGCTGTACACATCATTAGCTGTCTGGAGGGATGTGGAGTTCTTTGTGAAGTTAAACGAGAGTAGCTGCTCAGACGCGCTCCCCATCAGCGTAAATAACTGAACAGATAACGTTATTACAGCTTTTTGCAGCTATGCCTATGTATTTGATGTGTGTGTGTGTGTGTGTGCATGCGTGTGAGGGGCGAGCTAAAGCCCTGTAGACTTTTCACATAACTCCCTCTAACGGCCCTGTAAATCCCGATAGCCAAACGCCACAGGGTTAATTGGAGAATGTGTGTCTATGCACTTGGCTACAGCCGAGGTCGCATGGTGTCACAACCCGGCTAATCAACATCAACTGGCTGCAAATTACCAACACATGCTGCCTAGTTAGCGCAGGGTGTGGGCCGAGTTTGGTGCAAGAGGTGGGGACTGACTGATGAGCGGCCGCCAGCGTGGCCGAGGGACGATCAATATCTTCTTATCGTCGATTGTCGGCACTCGCGGCTTGTTATCATTGCAGCCCGCTCCCGTTTGTGAGGAAAAAGTGAATGATTGACGAATTTCTCGCCTCAGAAAGTCAGCTGATGCGAGAGACTCGGTTCTGCGAGGACTGCCGCAGTGCAGATGAAAACAGTTTTCTTCTCCTCTAAGTAGAAAGGCAGAGCTAAGAGGAGGCCCGCTGCCATTTAACATAATGCGGGGATGAGTCCCAGAGCACATTACACATTTGTCAAAACCATGAACAGCTAGTTGCTCCGTGCTCTCTGGGTAGTGCTCTGCCTACTGAAAGCTGCCCAGATGGCTACTCCGCTACCACCAGAAAAATCAGACTTGGAGGTGACTCAGCACTCAAGTTCCAAACAAAACTCAGCGCGGATTTCTAGCACACTTTACACTGCTGCTAGCTACCACGTACGGGAGAGAGAGAGAGGTAGAGAGAGGCTTTTTTTGCATGCGGCACAATGCTCAGTGGCGGCGGACCGACTGAAAACCACACAGTCCCCAGACTCCTGCTCAATTCCTCTAGTAATTAGCTGCTCGTAGTTTCAAGCATGATTTAGGTCTGGACCAAAAATCCCCCTGTTCCCCCACCGGAGACCATAAATCTGCTTAAAGCCGGCCCAGTCGGAGCGCGGGCAGCTCGCCGAGGTCCGCGTCCCGTCGCTGTGTTCACGTCCTCACAGATGAGCCATTCTAATTTCATTAGCAGAATACGTACACGGCCTCCGTTTTCCCTTTCACCAATCTGGTTGGACCGAAAAAAAAAACAAAAACATGCAAATGAAATATTGCATCCTGTCAGTGGTGTAGCTGATTTAGAGGGGTTCTGATTTAGGTACCCTAGCAGGCGGCCATGTTAAACTTGGCAGCGCAGGTCTGTGCTGAGCTGTGCCGGGCCGGGGGAGTGGCTCGCTGAGTTAAAGCTTGCCTCAGCATCCAGCTGGAGCTGAGCTCATCTCTCTGGTCTGACTCAAGCCTGAGTGAAGAAGCAGATGATGTGT
>JAOXYL010000100.1:23499358-23522882 GCA_028564955.1 Terapon puta | reverse complement strand
CCCAGCCTCAACGCTCACACTTTGTTGTGCTGTCTTGTCATTTATCTTTAAATACGAGAAATTAGAACTTTTAACACCTTTAGATCCTGTTAGACATCTTCCTGTAAGAGCCTTGTGCGGTGTGGATGAAACGTGGTGCAAGAATAACAAAAGCAGGAGACTGCTTGCTTTGTTTATGTGGGGGAAATAACTTTCCTTTGACATAAGCCTCTGACATAGGCTCCTGTCATCCTCCCTCAGACGAGAGTTTCTTCATTTCAGAAGAACCCTCGCCATACCTCGCACCCTTTGAGACACAGAACCTTTCTTTCCTGTTCCCCCCCTCCCTCTTGTGCCACTTGTAGTTGAACTCGGCCCCCGCGGTGAAGTGCCGGCAGCTTGCCGCTACCACAGAGCGCCCTGGAAGTCGCTGTCGCTGCGAAGCCGCCTAGAAGCAGTAAAAACAAAGCCGGTGACAAATAAGATCAAGGCTGTTTTACGCAGGCGGAGCAGCGTGTTACATGGAGGCTGAGTAACAAAGGGGTTTGTGAGCCTCCGAACGCCGCGTAGCCGGTGCTAATTCTCCGCACATGTTGTGAGCGGTGCCCCTCCGGCTCTGCAGCGGCGGAGTTGTGATCCAGATGCAGATACAAGGCTCTGAACTGAGCTGACCCCTCCGTGGCACAGGGATCCGCATCGGGGACTCGTGCCCGACCCCGCGATCGGCGTGAAAGCGTCGCCGGCAGGAGCGGCGCCGCGGACGCGCTATAGGGGGTTAAAAGCGCGCCGCCCACGCAAGCGGCGACTATACATCGGCCGTCATAGCTGGACGGGCGCTGAGTGAAGAGGGCTGTTGTTTTCCGTCTCTTAAATCTCCTTCTCTTTTCTCTTGGAGGACACGAAGTGCAGCGCCGCGGACCCCCCCCACCTCCCCTCCCCTCCCTCTCCCTCTCCCTCCACCCCCCCCTCCAGAGGAACCAGTTTCCTGCCATGCCTCCGCGCTGAAATCAGATCCCAGCGTCGCTCGGGCCTTGTTTTTCTTGGCAAGGGCCGCACACAGACACTCACACAGAAACCGACCATTTCCACCCACCATCACTGCCTCTCTGTCCCCCCCCCCCCTCGCTCCAACCTCTGCTCTCTCCCCTTCATAAATTTACAAGCAAACTGGGCCTTTATCTGCCTTCCCCACCGAACCAGTTTTCACACTACTGGAGTTTAAACGTTCGCCCCTGCAGACCTGCGCTCGGTGGCTTTCGATGGGAGTCAAGAGCGTTTGAAAAAGCACGGCGATGGGGAGCGATGCTAGACCGACGTGTTTCTCCAGCCATTTTGGGGCTGTAATTTGAGCCCGAGCCGTTCAGCCAGCACATATTTTAATGACATTTAAACATCTCCAGATGTAATTTGAAAAAGGTCCAAACAAATGCCTCATGAGGCTTTTAAGATGATATTTTCCTCTCTGTAACACAACTATGTATCATGTTTTAGAGATAACTTTTCACAGTAAAGTTCCTCTCCTTTTTCACCGACAAAGCTCCAAACTCCTCAAAGACTCGTCTTTGTCGAGCGGGGCAGCATTCCACTGAGTTCACAGGAATCACAGGATTTTTTTTCTTTTCTTTTTTACTTCCTCTAGTGTGGAGCTTTACTATCCCCTCGGCTTGACAGAATGCGAGTGATGCAAAGTAAGCGTATTGTTTTGCAGCACAGCTCTGCGGCTTGTGGGAACGGGGTTGTAAAGAGGGTTTGAATGACAGAAGCGTGCACTCTGGTCAGTCTGCTCATTGTCGTCTGCTGTTTACATGCCTTTGGCCCTCACACCACTGCCATGGCCTGGGGCAGTTTAACTGCAAACCCATGAGTTAGTGCTCTCTGCTGAAAAGGTGCTCTGTCTCAGGGCCCGGCGGTGTGGAGGAGCGCTGAGTATGTGTGCTTTTCATGGATGGGTACACAAGAACACCCCTCCCTCCCTCCCTCACCCTCGCCTGTCTGTTTGTGTTTGTGTGCTTATGTGTGCGAGAGGGGAGGAGTGCTACAACAACAAACCAAACTCATCAGTGACATTAAACAGTCCCATTTTTGGGGAGGAAAGCAAAACAGAAGTGCTCTGAATTTTCACTCGTTGCAGTGCGAGCGCCGCCCTTCCTACAAGGACATAAAGTCCAGAATCAAAGTCATTGACGGGGAGTCATCTCAAGTGATTAACTCTCCACCTCCCTCTGCCCCTCTCGTACCTACAGCAGAGCACAAATCAGACCCACATGCCAGCCGCACATGCATTACGAGTTAGTAAATCAAGAAATGACCCTACGCTCGGATTTCCATCTCTTCCTCATGCGATGTTTTCCACTGAGATACTAGTGTGCTCCGGAGAGATGGGCGGGGCGGGAGTGGGGGGGGGTGAATGCGGGGGGTAGGGGCAGAAAGAGGAGCGGAGGCCCTCCTCGGCCGTTCCACGTCACCGCTCTTCCCACCCGGCCGATGGAGTTATCACACAATTACAGCTGTTTAAATACGTAGACATGCCTTGTAATGTAGCCGGCGCACAAAGACCACAGGTCCCCCCCCCCCGCCCGCCTCACTGGAGCCATCACGTGTCCGTCCCCCTGCTCATTACGCAAGGATACAGCTGAGCCTCCTTTTTTTTTTTTTTTCTCCTTCACTGCATTTTTGTGTGTGTGTGTGTGTGTGTGTGTGTGTGTCTGCGCTCCCTAATTTGATTTCAGACTCAGCGGATGTTCCAGCTTGATCTCTGCACATCACAATGTCTTGTTGTTGTTGCCTGTTGTAAAAAAAAAAAAAAGTTGTTGTTTTCCCAGCTTTCCCATGGCTAGTAATTAGAGGCGTGTGATGTGTGGGTTGAAAACAGAGGGCGGGGGGGGCTGAGGTGAGTCGGGATGCGATGACTGGTGGGGATGACTGAGGCTAAACCCCACCCCACCTACCCCACCCCACCCCACCCGCCCCTGGAGTGCGTCTCTCCAGCCAAGGCCAAATTAAAAGCCTTTTGCAACTCGCATTCACATTCAATTAAAAGCTCCCCTCTGCGGCTCGCGGAGAAACAGCTGCGGAGACTCCACGCTGTCTGTTCTCCTCAGTCGTTGTCGAGAAGGTCGCGGCTCGTCGGAGGTTTACACACCCCCTCCCCACCCCTCCGGCGCACACACACACACACACAGACAGACACACATTAGACACTGAGAGATAGCGCGAGCCAAAATCACATCCAAATGTTTACATGAGAGGCGGTGTCCCTGTTTCATCGTTCCCTTATCGCCCCGGCATAATAAGCCACAATTACAGAAAAGATAGCACAATGTGGACAACAAGCCGGCAAAGAAAGGGAAGTGAGTAATAGCTTGTAAACAGATACTCTCCGGCCCGTATTCTTTGATGGAAAAAGATGTGTACCTCAAAGACCTGAATGAGCTCGTCCGCAATTACGCGTTATTTGCTGATTTGAATGCCGGTCAGACTTTCCACATCAGAAGCTCCGATAAGACATCTCACTGTTATCATTACCTCTGCTTGAACTGTTGTTTGCACACTGCAGAATCAGATGGAGAGTCGCGCGTCGTAGCCCGTCGGTGTTTTTCCCGTGTTGTCGGAGCAAACGCAAAGAAAAGGCGCAGATGAAGCCGCCATCTGTTTATATACGGTGGAAGTGTAGTCAGTGGTCTAGGACTTCACAGCACAACGTATAGGGTATGTTGAGATTTTGATTTGAAGCTGGAAATTATGCTTGCAGTTTGAAACCACCGTTAGTTAAAATGAGATGTAAATATCACAGAGTCCTAAAACACATATTTATCATCCATAGACACAAATTCAATGCAGAAATTCAGGTAATGCAGAAATTCAGGTAATGCTTTTCATCATCTTTTCACTTGAATTCATCGAGTGGGGTCCTTAAATCCCGAGACTTCTGCACGCGTCCAGTCGAGTTTAATGTCGGGTGGCCGCATCCTCCTCGCACAGAGGTGAGGAGAAACGATAATGCGGTCGGCGGCGGCGGCTTTCCACGAGTTGCTCGCCGGCTGGCTGCGAGGGCGAGGGCTGAGGCGTCGCGTCTGATCCAGCCTAAATTTAAACCTGTGGACAGACAAGTCTAGCCAGCGGCCAGCCTCATTCCAGCCGCTGATCATCCACGGCGTAGAGAGAGAGAGAGAGAGAGAGACAGAGACAGAGAGAGAGTCTGCCTCGGGCCTTTTTAAGTCTGTCCTCCTACTCCTCTCACTCCCTCCTCAGCTCTCCTTCACTTCCCTCATCTGTTTTCTCCCTCGCTCCTTCTTTAAACTCCCGCTTTGAAATTATACTTTATAACTTAGGCTACATTCTCCAGCCTCCAGACTCTCCAGAAGTGGGCGAGAAACTCTATATATTAGAGTACTTAGAGCATCGCTGAGGTGAAATATAATGCGCCGGCGGGATCCACTTACCATCCAATCCTTTCAGAACTGTCTTTTGGCTTTGAGAAGTTGTCATTTTT
Source organism: Terapon puta (assembly GCA_028564955.1). Taxonomy (NCBI): domain Eukaryota; kingdom Metazoa; phylum Chordata; class Actinopteri; order Centrarchiformes; family Terapontidae; genus Terapon; species Terapon puta. Next base: position 23,518,411 of record JAOXYL010000100.1, on the reverse strand, counting down.
AAGTAATTATCCACAACATTTTCCAACAAATGCATCTGGCTCCTTTCAGCTGCTGATGGATCTAACATAACAGCGAATCAATTTGTACAAAAGCTGTTTTCATTTGCTTTTATGAACACCTGGAAGGATGTTTCCCAGAAAGAAGGAAAAAAAAAAAGAAAGTCCTCGGGCACACTGGAAGTGAGGCATTTTATAGTTTCAGCTGCGGCACAATAGTTGTGTTTGGAATACCAGTAAATAAAATACGAAGCAACAGCAGTGATTGTCACCGTGCCTGGAGAAAGGAAAGTCTGGTACCAAGGGAAAATCTGAAACAAAACAGACAAGATAAGATGTACAAAATAAAGCAAAAACTAAGCAGGGGAAGATTGTTTAATAAATCCTCCATCCTGTAAACTATTGGCAGCTTGTTTCTGCACTGGACATACTTGTTTGGGGTTATGATAATAGTAGTCTTTTGTTCTGGAAATTGTTGGCTTATATTCTCCCCGACGTACTCGCGCAGCCTTTCCTTATCTCTCCTCTGAATGCTTTGGCTCCTCAAATCATGTAATGGATGCGGGGCTTGAGACGGTCTCAATGGAAGATTGGAAAAAGTTCAAAAAAACACACACAGGCCCGTTGTTTTGCCACATTTGTCTACTCTGTTTTATTGCCGCCCTGTGAATGGGCCTGTCGTTTATGTGACAATGGAAAAAAAAAAAAAAGAGCTTTGAGTTTATGCGCCCGCGTGTGCCTCGTACTCTCGAATGCGGCAGATTTGAGCAGAGTCCCACGCGGCTCGTGCCTTCCAGGGGCCGGGCCGAGCCGGCGAGGAGTTAAACGGACCTCGCGAGCCAGACAGTTCAGAGACAGACGAGATATGTTTCCATTCTGGCTCCGTCCACCTTCCTTCCTTCCTTCCTTCCTTCCTTCCCTCTGTCCTTCCTTCCTTTCATCCCTCTGTCTTTCTGTCCTCTCGCTCCTTCTCTGTCGCTTCATTCTTCCCCTCCCTGTAATCAGGGCCCTTTGAAGTGGGCCGAGGAGACGGATTAGAGCGGGACCTGCAGGGTCTTTGACCTGGGGTGAGCCGGGGACGAGTAATTAGACAGGGAATTAAGAGGAAGCCCGGCCCCTCTCTCTCTGTCTCTCTCATGAATTGTGCGCCGGCTGTATTGGAACCACGCCGTTACTTTTCAGAGCTTTTATTTGAGTTAGTTTCTAGCGCTGTATTGTTGCTTAAAGCACGAGCAGCAGTCACCGTGCTTGTTTTTCCAAATCTCAATTAACTGAACAATGTACAACCATCAGGCATGGAAGCAATGAAAAGTAGCTTTGTTGAATTAAATGATAAAATATGTTTATCGGAGCTTTTTTGGTGCCCGTCGCTGCTTGAAATGAGGTTGCAGGTTGTGAAACCTATTTTAGCTTAAAAATGCGAAAACGCACCGTAGAGCCGAGGGGAACTGTGATGTTAGGTGATGTCACTGCAACGACCCCTTTCACGTTACACAGTTATGTCATCCATTTTCAACTGAAAAATATCAACTAGTGTAGCTTTAAACTTCATGCTGTTCCCTACATCTCTGCTTTCCTAAACTCCAACATGCTTTCATATTGTTAGAGAGGATGCTCTTTCTTGCAAAATATATCAGTCAATAAGAGTGTCAATAAAGTTTCTTCATATTTAAGAAACCTTACATGTGTTTATTTTACTTAGAAGCAAAATTTAAATGGAAGTAATGGCAATAAAAGTAAATACTAGCAGTATTATTAGAAGATAGTAGTGATTAAAGAATTATTATTGGTAGTAGTAGAATAGCAAATGAGTAATAATGCTAATAGCAGTAGTAACAAACAAAACTCGTCACAGTTGGAATAGTTTCCTTAGCGCCAGTACTGTTGGTACCAACTTTACTCGTGTGAAACCTGCACACTGGCCCGTGGCGTTTGCAAAGATAAGAGTCCACTGCAGAGAGAGAGAGAGGAGCTGTGCCCATGGGCCCGACCAGCTGAGACCAGGCACCGTGTTATAAAACAGAGACCGTCTGGAGGAGAGCCCACGTGACCAAATATGGACATCCAGTCGCCCTCTGCGTCTCTCTGAGCGAGACGAGAATGGACCCAAACCCGCCGGCCGACAAGTGACACGAACACACTAAGGAAACACACTAATCATTCTCTCTCTCTCTCTCTCTTTTTTCTTTTTCTCTGCAGGTAAGAAAGATTCAACCTTCTAAAAAAAAAGACTTTGTGCCAAGTAAGTTAAGTGTCACAATTTTAGGTTCTTTGTCCTTTCCCCCCTCCTGACATCCCTTCTTTGGTTTATTCTGTGTGTGTTTGTGTGTGTGCGTGTGTGTGTGTGTGTGTGTGTGTGTGTGAGATATCCCCAGGGTATCTGTTGTTGTGACAGGCTCTTGACTTGAGCGGCGTTAGAAGATAGCGTGTAAATTGTAATCTGGGAGCTCCCACTCCTTAGCCCTGTGTCATGCTAATAATGCTGCGTGTCAGTCAAACCTGGCCGCTGATTACAGGCACAAGCCGATGCTATCTCTCCTCCTCTTTCCATTGTGCGGACGCCACAAAAGGAGCCATTTACCGTTGGCAATTTAGCGGCATGAGGAGAGTATTGGCTGCGCGATAATAGAGACTTAACCTGTATTGACTTACTCCTTTGCATAATCCTTAAGCTAGTGCTAAAGACTAACTTCCAGTCGGGTGCCCGTGATTATCGCAAGTTAATAGTGCAGAGGTAAACAGATGAGTGACATTGGCTGTAATCCTTTCTAAGGGGCCGTGAGCTCAGGCCCAAAGATAGAGGAAAACAATGTTAACACAGGGATAAAAGAAAACCTCTGTCTTTAGATTGTCCATCAAAAACTCTGTGAGTGCGTTTAGACTCAGGTGTTCAGGAGAGAAAAAAATCCTTTTGTCTTCTTCTGTTGTTCTTGTTTTACTCTTTGTCTTTCAAACTACTCTCTGTTGTCTGTAAATTCTTCTTTTGAACTCCTTTCATGTCACTGGATAAAATTAGAGCTAAGTGCCTAAAATAAAAAAAATAAAAAATGGCGGTATCTGTCCTGAGAGGACAGGAGGCTCCAGGTGGGTGGGTCTGGAGATTTTACAGTTGCAGATGTACCGCGAGGAACCTCGAGCCGAAACACGCTTTCATCAGCGCACACGTCTCGCACACTTCCCCCCCGTGAACCCATAACTCTTGCTTACATAACCCACCTGCCTCTCCCCCGACCTCTGCCACATCCCGGGAGCACCAGGGAGCGGAGGAGGGGCGGATGATGAGGGGCTGTTAAAGATAAGCCTGTTTACTCTAGCATTGTCGGGAAGACATCCTTATCACCAACAATGAACAAAGTCAACAGTGGAGTTGTTCATTCTGTGGTATCGGGAAACTGTTTCAAGGATTTGTCAAAAAGTGATCAGTGTCGGACGGGAAATTTGAATCAAATGAAGAGTTTGAAGTAAGTTCATAAACTTCATGAAGTTTCCCCTCAGTTCTGTCTGTTGTCTCTGCCAGAAGTTATACCGAAGCCTCTGTCAAGCTGGCAGATAAAGTTATTGCACAGCACAGAAGTGTGGCTGGTAAAGATGGAAGGATGACGAAATGGTGTATCGCAAGTCAGAACAGTAAATCCCGATGGTGCCTTCTGTGCACAACGTCAAGAGCAGAAGCGGAAATTACTGTTCTACCACAACACGTCTTTCCATTCAGACCGAGTTGCCAAGCACAGGAGCAAGAGTACAACCTTTTTTTTTTTTTCTTTTTTTTTTAATATTCGACATCTTGACCCCCGAGCTCACCACATTTCAAACCTTGGGACATTCCTACGTGGCCAAATTCTGCCCGTGTATCGACTCTGACGGCTGACATCATCACTGTTTTGTCCATTAGGTTGGCCTCTCCTGAGAAGAAACAGCTGCGTCACCCGGAGACCACGCTGAGGGTGTATTTCGGTTCCTCGGTTGAATAGAACATTTGAACTCGGTTCTCTGGAGGGCCAGCCAACCCGACCGTTGGGATTGGGGAGCAGGGCGCGTTGTGCAGTCTCACATTCAACCTCATTTCCCTTCCAAACCTTCATCCACTTTGGCCAGACCACACATCCTTAAACGTTGATAGTTCTGCTGGCTCGCTCGGATTCTCCTTTACACACAACCACGCAGTCACGACCTCAGATAGGGATCAAATTCAGCCTCGCTTGGCTGCTAACTACCCTCAATTGCATTTAGGGCTTACAACCGAGTAGAGCTTGAGGTACCCCTCAGTATTTATAAACAGTTATGATCGCATTTGCTCAATGAAATGATCTGAAATTAGTATTTTTCTGGAAGGTCAACAGAAACATGGCTGTCAGGCAGGCTGAATTTGCGCTGCATATTCTAAACTTGTGGTTCGGTGCTGGCGGGGCTGCCAGTAAAAATGCGCAGTGGATGGGTTGAGCAGGAGGTCACAAAGGGCTCCAGCAACTGTGATAAAAGATGATGTGGGCAGCTGCGAAAGAAGCTCAGAGCCAGGCCCTTCTTGGACTGATAAAGCCAGGCCTGTTTCGGGGTGTTTAGTAACCAGAATGGGGATGGCTGGAAAGGTCATGGTGGAATCGGAGATCCTATCATGTAGGTTTGGAGCTTTAAAATCAAGTTCCACCTTGTGAGGAGGCGTCTACGTTCAATTGGCTACAGCTGCACGAAGACAGAAACAGATGGGTGAATTCATTTCGAGGGAGAAGAAAAGGCGAAAAAATTCTCGGAAAGGCAATTTTCGACTTACCCCAAAATATCGACACGTCTACAATGAATCCTCAATTAGATTGAGAGACCTTTTTTTTTTATTGTGAAGTTTGTTCAAATGTAGCGAATTCCTTACTTCCTAATTGCCGTTGGCAAAAATATCAGTGACATGGAGCGGGTTGAGGCTCGGTGCTGCTCACCTTGGAAGCTGAGAGGGCATGCTGGGAGAGCGCCGCTATCAGACGAGGAGCGAGATGTACTGCTGGTGATTGAGGTGCGGGGTTGATGTTCCATGTGATGCAGAGAGAGGTGATAATGAGCCTTGTCTTAGCCTTCCACATACACCCCCAGCCCCCCTCTCCGCCTCCCGCAACACTTCCACGCTATCGCTGCCATCTGACACTCTGATTTTGCTTCATCAACAGTACTGGTGACTAACTAGCTGGCAGCCCTTCCCCTCTCCTCTGGGTTGCCTCGACGAATAAGCATGTGTTCTTCATCAACCTCTCTCTCTCTCTCCGCCGATTGTGTTCTTTATCAGTTTTTCCTCCTTTATTCTCTCCCTCCAAATTCCCTCAATCAGCTCAGAGTCAAGCGAAGATGCCAAGGGAGGGGGGCACTGGCTGATCAGCTGATGATTTTCACAAAGGGCCAGAGGAGCGGGGATTACAGCTCTGGCTCATGATGAGCCAGCAGCTCCGGCTCATCAGGGCGAGCGACGGCAGCGCCTTGGCATCTGTAGATCTTGGGGGGGGGGGACATCAATGTGAAGTGACAGCAAGTCGTAACTGGCTGGCAGCACACTGACAGATCTGGCTCAAATGCCACTTTACCCTTCAAAACTGCCAAATCCAGCTTCAAGAGTCAGTGAAGCGTCGCTAGTTAAAGCCTTCTGGAAATGAATGCGGGGTCACTGACATTTATCTGGGAGAACATCATTTGAAAATGAGCCAGACTGTTGTAACTAAGATATCCTGGGCTTAACAAGAGCTGCGTGGCTTGCTTTTAATTTAACCCCGTCGGACTGAATCGCAGCTGGGGGCGGCCCAGCTCGATGGATACAGACCCTCTGTTGGTACGCTGTGCAGGCCCCCCCCAGCCCCCACCCCCTCAGTCAGAGGGTGCATTCCTCTTACCCAGGGCCGGCATTGGTCGGAGATTCCTTCACCCTATTTAAAACCTTTGTGTAGCAACTGAACCCAGCTTCAGGATCAGGTGGGAGTTGCTCCAGGAGAAAAATGTGTTTGTGTGTATGCCTGTTGTTGTCAGTCTTTATGAGGACCATCGTTTGTTACAAAGACGGAAAGATGAACAAATTTGAATAAGACCTTTCCTGTTCTCATCACTCTTAAGTTAAGGAAGTTACAGGTAGGAATAGTTTAAATTAAGTATGTTTAGCAATAACTCATCACAGGGATTTAGTGCAGCACTTCCATAATGTTTGGGAGTCACAAGAAATATATTAAAGACATAATGATCAAAATCTTGACTTTTAATTCCTCTGGCTCCGAAATCACAGGATCCTACATTTTCTGTGATTCAACTAGATTCTATTTTTTGGAGCTGGAGTGAGAAATATAGGTTAGGTTAGCATTTAACGTTTTAGCCTCGGTTGACATGGCGTCTCTCCTGGTTACCTCCTGGTTGGGAGACAACTGTCGGGGGTTCTCACAAAGATAGAAATACAGTGGTGTGTATGTGTCTGTATGTTTTCACTTGCATATGTGGTTCAGTGTGATCAGTGTGTGCAGCAGGATCTGCAGGCTGCTTGTTAGTACAATGTCAGACATGTCCATCAGTAACATCCCTTGCTTGCACCTCATGCGAGCCCCACGCCGCAGCTGTGACGCACATTTCACCTCTCTCCATGTTTACCTCCTCAGCCCCCACTTTTCCTTCATCTCTGTTCTCTAGACTTCTTCTTTTCAATTAGCTTTTTTCCCTCCCGCCCCATGTCCTTGCCTTTAAAAAACGAAAAACTTGATTATAAAGCATCCCTGGGTTGCACCGCGCTGTTTTCTTTTTCTTTTTCTTTTTTTTTTCCCTCTAAATCCTCATTTAATGTGTATGAGCATGCAGTGGGAGACTTTTTCGCTGACCTTCTCTTCCTGCCAGCTTTGGTCTGTTTTGCTGAAAGAAAATGCAGATCAATCCAAAGGTTGTATCGCACCCTCTCACGCATCCTCGCGCTCTCTTGTTTTTCCAGCAGCACCAGCGGACGCCGACCTTCTGTAACTGGCAAACTCAATCAACGGCGAGAAAAGTACAGAACAAGACTTCCCTCGTCACCTTTGGCTGTCGGCAAGGCTTTCGCTCTAATATGAGAAATCAAATTCAATTAGTTGGGCGCGGGGGCAGCATGACTGTACAGGGATGAGTGACGTGAGGGAAAGTCGGAGACGGAGAGAACTGTGGGCCGGATGGGGTCTAATCCCGATCCCCCTTATCAGTGCAGACCTCTGTGTGGATCTTGACCCTCTGGCTCCTTTTGGGGGAGGGAGGGATACCTTTTATTCCCCCCTTGTGATCGAACTTCAAAGGCATGGCGGGGAGCGGCGGTCATCCTTTCTTTCATTACCAGGAGCTTTACGCTAATCTGCGAGGGCACACCTGACGCCCCTCCCCTCTTCTCCGAGCCCCACAAAACGCACACCCTCCCCACCGTTTCTCTCTGCCAGGGGGGGGGGCTAAGTGCTGTGTAATCTGGGTATAAAAGAGCCTTAATCCTCAGCAGTTAGGTCGCGTACTCCCGCGCCGCTACCTGAAGCCTGGAAAACTTCCTGAGCTCGTTAATTTGTTAATCAGAGCCGGGTTAGAGGAAAGGCCCCGCGGGGATCAGAGGATGAGTCGGTGAAGTTGTTAGTCAGAGGGGGAGTTACAACCTCTGACCTGCGCATGAGGGCATGCATGACATATAGAGACACATTTAGTCATGGGTTAATGAAACAGAAAGACGTATGGTATTTATAGGCTGAACCATGCCGCTATGCTGAGGTGTCGGATCAGTGTAGTATGCAGTATGAATACAGCAGCGTTATAGGAAAGAGATAGTTGTTTTTTTTTCTTCTCGTGGCCCACCGTGGACGGTCATTAAAACACTCCGGGTTTCCAAGAAATGTTTGACAAAAGGGCTCTTTTATCATTCACACAGAAGTTGCAACTTGTTACTCAAAGTTAAAGAGTAACCAGTAATCGACGGCTGTAGAGGCTGCTTCAAAGAATAGTGGCCCCCTGAGTGCTTTTCACTTGTTTTTCACTTCAGATCAAGGTTTGCATGCTGCAAACAGAGCCGGCGCTAATTGGATACACGCAGCATTTGGGGGGGTTTAGTTAAGGGCCCTTTGTTTTGCGAGGAGAGGGATGAGCAGGAGAGCATCAGCAGCAACAGCAGTAAAAAGTGCAAAAGTCAGTGCACTTTTTTACATCTAACTGACAAGACTCTGCAGGAAACGGTTACATTTCCATTTCCTTTAAGGGATATTTTCTTTTTCCTGATTTTAGCTCGGGGAATACTCAAGGCTGATACAAGCCCACATGGAGCTTTCTTTAAAGCACATCAGGTCACAGGCACACAATAAGAGCAGGAGACAAAACTTGGAAAAGATTTTACTTTTTTTTTTTTAGTCCAAGTCCATTGTAACGGGAAAATGAATTTCCACTAACTTCATTTTCAGCACTCTGGCTCTCAGTAGCATTGGAGCTGATTTGCCAAGGGCCTCTGGAACCGAGAATATAACAAGAGGTGTTTGGCTTCACAGTGCAACGCTGGTGTGAACTGCACTTCCTGCCCCGGGCCTGTTCTCCATATTATTCTTTCCCAAGGAATCTGTGATAGATAAAGATCGATGTGAGGATTGGAACCGTGCCCCCCCCACCACCACCACCACCACCCCAACCTCTCGCTCCAGCGCTCCCGCCCTCCTTTCTCCTCCTCCCGCTCATCTACTTCTTCTCCTCCCTTTCTCTAAATCTCTATTCATCTTCTCACGACGAGCCGTAATTACAGCCGCTCTTCAGCCTCACCGCCAGAATGAGCTGTTTACATTGGGCCACTTGCCTCTGGCTGCTGTGGCCATCCTCTCATCCCCCATTGAGCCCAGCAGGAGCAGCCACACAGTCACCAAAACGCAACCCAGCGCGACCCAGCCAGGCACGGCTCGTCCCGGGCTCCCAACCCGGCCACTTGTGCTCCGCCCAAAACCCCACAGAGCTCCATCAGTCGTGTTCTTCATACAGCCCTGTTTTTTTCCCTCCCTCTTTTTCTAGTGGCAGCTATCTCCAGTTTGGATTTCCAGCCCAGCTGAGGGAAACCCATTTAATTCATTGATGGTTTTAGCGTAAAGAGGCAGGTCTCAGAGCCAGCAGTTCTACCACTCGCTGTTTTCCCCGGCTTTTTCCGCGCCTGGGGGGCTGAAGCAGACCGAGAGAACGTACTCCCCTGTGTGGCTGCTGTGTATAGAGGAGGTATGGTTGTTTACACACAAGCAGCCAGGGAGTGCTGTTTCCAGCTCCGGAGCCTGCACAGGATCCTTCCAGTCGAGCTGATGATGTGTTGTGTTGGGTGGGGCTTGGGGGGCCCCCGCCGTTCTCCGGCCCTTGGACCCAGGTGCTTCCTGTCTGCCTGCTGGAAAAGTACGAATGCGCCCATGATGGGCTAAGTCAACCATGAGCCTTGTGCTGTTGCTGCTCCTGCAATGCCCTTTGGGACTAGCAAAAGGGCTTTAAACATCCAACTGTGTTTTTTCACTCTCTATTTTTCTACTTTTCCACCTCCCACACTCTCTGCTGTTCTCTCGGACTCTTGTAATGTAAGAGATAAATTTGTCACCAACATCTGCACAGAGAGTTCAGTGTTAAGCAGGGGAAGCTTTGTATTTCTCATCTCTTTGTCTGCCTTCTCCTGGTGTGGCCTGATACACTGGCAAAACAAGCAGATTTCATACTTAAATTCTAATTTAGGCTGACAGTGTATTGTTTTGCTTTTGCTTTATTTTTTGCGTTGTTCTCCAAAGGAGCCCTGGAGTTGTACTCCAGTATTAATCCCAGGACAAAAGAATATTTTGGCAGATGTTTTCACAAATGAGAAGGGATTTACAAGTTTTAGTGCCAGCTGTGGCAGTTCTATAAAGTATTTATATGCTCCCTAAAATATGCATTTTATATGTAACTGGATCTGTTGTCTGTTAAAAGAGCTCAGGTTGACCTGCTGGAGCTGCATGCTGCTTACAGACTGGGTTTTGTGTCTGGATAGAGGCTCAGCTTTGTGAAGATCATTCTTGACTCCGGTCCAGCTGGCCTTGCCCTAATCTGTAAAACACAGCACTAGAGGGATGGAGCGACCCCTGGTGGATACAGTGTGAACTTACAAGAGCGATTCCAGTCTTCAAAGCAGCATTGTCAGAAGTGAAGTCCTACTGAAAGGAGCGTGTCACTAAAGCTGTGATGTTTCTTTTTTTTGTTTGTTTTTTTTTGTTAAATGGCTCTCCATGGTAGTTACGTTCATTCCCTTCGTTTTACTAGCTGACTCACTTCTCCCGCACCTGTCACAGTGATATTTATTGACACAAAAGCATTTAACCAACAAGCTCTGATTTATAACTCCACTGAAAGGTGTAATTTGAGGTTTGCGGTGGAAAAATCCGGGTGTCTCAACGCTGTCAAATCATGCAGGGTGCAGGTAGCTATGATCATATGTGCCCACCCAACCCCCCTTGACACCCAAAGGTTCAGGCTTTTCAACCTGCGGTGAAGGGAAGAGGTGACAGAATACATTAACGGCAGCTCTTCTTCTCCTTCTCCTCCTCCTGCTTCACGGCATGAGTCATCACATGGGTCTGTCTGAGAGGACTAAGTGAGCAGCGGTAATAACGGACAGCCCTGACGGAGGTACAGGAGTACATTAGTGGCTCGTAAAAAGAGCTGATGGCACTCGCTGGCAGGCTGTTCCCCCATTGTCAGGTATTTCATTGGCCTCCCCCCTAAGGGTATCTCCATGGCAATGGCTGCAGTTAAGGTGGTGTTTGTTTCCAGGTACCTTTGTCTGCCCCGTCCGACGCCAGGAGTCTGTGTCTGCTGATAAGGCCGAGACTGGCTGGGAAGAGACAGGGACTCAAGGTTAATACCCAGAGTCTGGGAGACGTTTGCTCTTGCTTTAGGGTAAAGTTGTGCAAGAGAAACTTTATTCCCATTTGTCCAATGGAACAGCAAACTAAATTACTGTATTTCCCTACAGCCTTGTGAACTAGTTTATGGCAGGGACAGCAGCACTTAATAAATCATAAAAGTCAAGTAAGAAATCTTAAGATAAAAAAGCATGTTCTTGGAGTTTTTCTTAGAAAATAAACATGTCAGATGTCAGGTCAGTGGTGCATAATGCACCCTCTCTGTGCTAAAGCAGCACAGACAGGACAGTACTTAAAGGTCAGAAGGGTCGCAGCCAGCTTGACCCAGAGAGTCATCCCACGCCTTGGTGTGAGCGCTGACCTGAGCGACCGTTGGCCAAGGTCAGACACAGTTCACGTTTGTCCCTGTCCTCCTCGCTGCCACCCATCCATGGCACTCTGTTTAGGACTTCGACCTCTTCTGCTCCGCAGAGGTTCAACCGGTTCACCAGACTTCCACTGGGGTCTTTTCTATGTGAGAGGGCTGGTGAATTATTATGGTTGCACTGGGGCAGGCAACTGTGACCCACTTTAAAGTTGGCTTGCATGCCATAACTTTTATAGACATATATGTGACACGCCGCAGAAAACATTGACATTTAAGACTTTAATTTTCCACCTGAATGAGCTGAGGGATTTTTATTTGGTTCTGTGCTGGGTCTAGATGTGCAGATAGGCAAGGAAAGACGGTCCTGGAGCCAGCTGTGGAAACAGAAGATAGCGAGTGAGCCAGCGAGGAAGTGAAAGGGATTTGGTGTGCAGCTCTGCAGAGATGGAAGTTTTCATTTCCTCGGGATAGCTCTGGCTGTTTGAACAGGTGGGCCATCCCCCCTGGGGCCGTAAACGCCCCGGACCCTCTCATGTCTTCCAGTTTAGGCTCTCTCCTGGGCGTCGCATTCTTCAGTCCACAGCACAGCAGAGCCCCGGGAGCAGGGAAGCAGCCCAGCAAAGATCTGCCTTCCCAGCTCTCTGTTTGCAGGAAAGCCCAAACAGACCCTGCTCTAATGCTTTTCCAGTCGCCTTCCTGCCTTCGCTGTTATTAATACTCCAAGCAGCTGGGCTAAGAGACATGGAGATGCTTGTTAAAGGGGGGGGAAAGTGAGCATTTGAACACACAGATTACAGACAGTGAGGAGGGGTGAGAGTACAGTGATTTGGTACATGTTTTGTGTGTTTTCCCCGGGGCCATGGATGCACCCAGACTGAGTCATGCAAGACTGGAGCCAGGGCTCCGGCTCCCAGAACTCCCTTTCCCTCCCCCCCCACCTCTCCTCCCACTGCCGACATAACCAGCTGGGCTCCTGAAACATCCAAACACGCACACACACACACGTTGAAGAAGACAGAACGGAGGAGTGATGAAATGTCCAAAGGAGTAGGGGCGGGCAGAGTGAGGCCCACATTGAGATTGATGGTCAGCTGTAGAATCTAGCAGGTAAACGCCACCGTGGCCCCTCCTCCCCCACAGGACGGCGCTCTGGGATTAGGCCACTTGTTGAAACCGTTTCCACAGATTCCCTGTTTGCTAAAAGCCACACACCCCCTCTTCCACTCACTTCATGTCTGTCTACTTGTTTATGTTTTTCTCCTCCACTTCCTCTCCCTCGCTTGCCTTCCCCTCTCCTCTTTGCGTTTGTCTTTTCCTCACTGAACATCTGTCGAAGACATTACAGAGTCTCTGTTTAACATTTAAACAACATGAAAGCCAAATCAGAAAGCTTTGAACCCTCTTGCCACTCAGCCAGAGTATTGTCCCTCCCAGACTTTAAAAAGACCGCCAGTAGGTGGCGATATGGCTCTTCAGAAGCTCACTCAGAGCTCACTTTAATAAATAACCTTTCTTTGCTGCCCTTATTTGATCCCACGTACCTTCAGCCAAGCAATGTCTCGTCACTGCTTTCTTTGATATTCCTTTAAAAGAAAGAAACCCTGGATGTTTCAGAAATGTGGTTGAATTTTTTTCCTCTTCAGGGGCTGCTTGTCTGCTTGTAATTAGATAGATGAATATGTATTCGCATGCAGAGCACATGCAGTTCCCCCCAAGCTTTAGAAACGTTGGCAGCACGCGAGGGTAAAGGATGGTTTGCTCTTCTGTGAGGGAAAGAAGAGGTCAGCTGTCTTTGTAGACAAATTACATGTTGGATCTCTCACACTGAATTAGCTGCAGCATATTCTTACACAGGGTAGTATATTTTTACAGTATACATATATATATATTTTGGGGTTCTTACTAAGCTAGAGTGCTATGGATTTTTTGGCACAGCAACAACTGTTCAATATACTCCCCATGTTTTCTGGAGATTGAGGATTATACAAATCTTCAGGTCAGCCGTATTGACAGATTGAGCTCTGAAGAAGAATCCGACCGTGACTAGAAGGTTACTGATATGACACCTTTTTTTCTTCTTCAAGGTGTGTGAGAGCGAAGTATGAGTGATACAAATTTAATGAAAGAGTAAAGGAAGACGGCACGACACAGGTCAGGAGACTGTCTGAGTGGGGTGCCCGCTATTAGTCCCTTATTTTCCTCCGTCTCGCTGTCTGTGAATGGTCTGACCTTGTGGATGTAACCCCCGAGGTGGACATCTCCCCTCCATCCCTCTCACATTACATGACCTCTCTGTCCACCGAGAGCAGATCAAGCGATCCGAGCTCTCTGGGGGTTGTTTAGTCTGGACTGCAGGACGGGAGCTCAACTCTCAGTGGCCTCGCTTCCCCCTCTCCGCGAGGGTTTCACTTATTATGTATGTTTTGCATTGGCGAGCTGTTTGTTGTTTTCCCCGTCGGTGGTGGAATGTGAGCAAATATGCATGCCAGAGAGCGTGTGTGTGTGTGTGTGTGTGTGTGTGTGTGTGTGTGTGTGTGTGTGTGCGTGTGTCATCAGGGGTGGATTCTACAGTCCAAATCTCAATGCTGCATGCATTGGCAGAGGACAGCAGCTTGGGGCAGATTTGTGATGTAATCAGGGGCTAATCTCTGCCCTGTTGCTTGCTGATCAGCCCCTCAGGGCAGTCAACCCAGGCATGCATGTAAACCTCACACCCCCAAACACACACAAACACACATACTCCATGTATCTGCAGCTCTTGCCATCCTTCAGCCCATCCAACTCCCATCTGAACCAATAATCTCATTACCAAAGCGAACGCGCAAGCGAGAACAAAAGCTCCAGTTCACCCGAAGCCTCGTACTCATTACACATCAAGAGTGGCATTAGAGTCGGCCGGGCGGAGGGAAATCACATTCTCGGCCCGGCTCAGGTTGCATAACACGACTATGTGTGTAGCTGAGCTGGTTGAACGGCCACCAGAGCTGGAGCTCAAGGCCGGGCCCGCTGATGTTGAAAGGGTCGGGCTGACTAACCAATGAGCGTCAAGACGTGCAAAAACTGAATTAGCATTTCTTGGTGTTTTTAATGATATTTCAGCATCTAAATTCTTTCCTTGGTAACTGAAAAGGATTATCTCCGATTATTGTACAGTTGAAAGGATAGCGTGACCTCAGAGGGTTAGCTGAGTTTCACAATCTTTAATCGTGGATCATTTTGATGGAAAATCTCATTCATTGTTCCATTTGCTGCGCGGAAATCTTATTTAGTTGTAACACACACTCTGATGCCTGCTGATGAAGACGGGCAGCCTCGAGAGAGAAGTCTTTTAACTATGGGACATCGCCCTGGGCACTTTTGGGATGCAGGTTGCCATGGCGATGGTCAGAAACAGGTTGTGTTTCCTTGGTGACTGGGGTCCTGTCTGGCATGTGCATTCGTTTCATTGTTGCTGTTCTCCCAGAGACTGCCTCTCTGAAGGTCTCTGCCTCCCATCCACACACACACACACACACACACACACACACACACACACACAGAAGATCACCACAGCTGCATTTATCCTATCATTTTCTATACAGTGATCCTGATTCTGATACAGTTCTCAGTTTCTAAGCATTTGTCTGTCCTCCTTTCCCCTCATCTGTGTGTTTGAGGCACTGTCTGTTTGAGAAATACTGAGGTTGGCTAATGGTTTTCCCTGCTCACCTGTTTCTCCCATTAGGAGCTTCTGTGTGGTGAGGCGAAGGGGAAACAACAGCATCAAAGCAGCGGGGTTAGTTAGACACCATGTCAACCTGTGGCTCTCAATTAGGAGTAGGGGGAGATATTACCCTGTGACAGATAATGACATCCCACTGGGGCCTGTGGGCGGGAGGAAGAGGGAAACGACGTGTGGCGTTTTCTTTTTCTTTTTTTTGTGGTTCACTTGCATTTGATTTTGGCTTTTTGTCAAAGCGTATATATTTGCTGATCATATTAACTCTGTGAAATCTCTTAATTTTTCTATTGAATTTGCAATAGAAGAATTAAGTTTGAGAGAATCTTTGTTTTTCACTTTTATATAACATCAAAGATGCACACAGCATTTCTTCTGATCGAATGTATCAGTGAATGGATAGACATCCTCTGTCTTAAAGAGCTGCTTACACTTGGAGAATTAAAGTTGGTTTCAGTGCAAAGCCTCCGTGCTCTTGAAAGCTGTGTCAGGGCATTCTTCTCCGTGACACTAATGCTATTATACTGGAAACACTCATGGATGCACCAATCCAAATTCTTCTCTCCAATTTCAAACACCTTTACTCAGGATATCAGCCGATACAGAGTGCAGTATGTCACACTGAAGTCAATATAATCCTTTTTATGTAGAGCAACATGAGGCAAGAGACTGCTGCGGCACCCCGATACGTCATGGCCGAATGAATGCAGCTGAAAACATAAAAACTCTAAACGTAATAAATATGGACCGGTTACACCATAGACAGCGTCTGAGCTGCTCAATCACGACAGTATCAGTGCCAATAGCAATTCTGCTTGTCTTTAGAAACCCTGAAATCTTGAAACCTTTATTGAATGAAAATTTGCTGTTTCAAGATAGAGCATTTTTTTAAATAATCCCATTTAGTAAACCTAAAATAGTCATTGTAACTGTAGACTTTCAGATTTAAAGCACGTTGACAAGCTGGTCCCTTGTCTGAAGGTTTCCATTTAGATTGCTTGTCATTTTACAGAAGCACATTAATAGTCTGGGTTGTAACTGACCACTGATCACATTGCCATGTCTGTATTTTGTGACTGAATAATCACAGTCTGTTTGTTAGAGCCTCCAACGGTAAATTAGCCAATGCAACCTGTCTGCAGTTTTCTGCTTCTACATTTTGCTTTTGTATTCGGCTTTGTTCCTCAGGTTTGTTAGTGTTACTCAGAGTCCCTGCTCTGTGTGATCTGCTGTCCACAGTCATTCACTCCAGCTGGCAGCACAGCCAGCCGTGACTGGCACATAATACCTCTTTACCTCTACCACTCAGCTGCAAAAATCGATCTTTTTTCCTTGGCTGAGGGACGTCCACTGGCTCGGAAGCAGCCTGAATGATGGTGTGTTAGCTGAGAGCAGTAGATAAGGAAGTAGTCAGTGGTGAACTGAAGAAGGAGTACTTTGTAGTGAGGAGCTTTGACAAAGATAGATGGGGCTGAAAGAGCTTGGAGTGTGAACCTCAGTGGAAGGTTTCTTCTGGCATAGAGTGCTGCATTAAGATACTGCCAATAGAGACTGTTTTAGGAGCACTATATTAAACTGAGGCAATAAGAAATTAATTAGATTGTTCTTTGTGGAAGAGTTGTGTGTTTGGCATATTTTACTTGGACTGTGCGTTTCTGTAATTACCACTGAACTAGTCACTATGTGGCCAAATGTACCAAATGGACATTACATCCATATGTGCTTGTTGATCTCTTATTTCAAATCCAGGTGCTTTTATGTGGTGTTGGCTCTCTTTTTACCGCTATTAAAGCCATCTCTCTTCTGGAGAGGCATTTCACAAAACAGTTGAACCGAGCTGCAGCCGCGGGACCATTAATGAGTACTGACGTCGGGCAATAAGGCGACCTTTAAATTTATGTTCCAGTTCATCCAAAAGGAGCTGTGTGAGGTCGAGGTGGGGCTGAGGACTGGCCAGTCAGGATCTACTACATCAAACTAAACATAACTAACTGACTAAAAATGGTTTTACAGGACTGTTGTATATCATTTTATGAAATGACACATATATTCTATATTCTTCAGCCTGTTGTCATTGTGAGCAAGTTAGCCTGCTGCCATGTAGCTCAATCCCACAATCTCTTAGTACAGCCTCACACAGCTGCTAGCATGACTGCAGACTCTTCTTGTCAAAATAGCGCTATCATTACCAGACTACAAAATCCACCATCTGCCTGTCTGCTTTGTTTTTTTTTTTTTAAACCTATCATGTGGATTTGCCAGTATCTGCAAAAACAGTGAATTTAAATCAGCCAATTATGTCTTGAGAGGTGCGATGCCAAATCATCATAACACCTTGGAAAGTTCTGGAAACAAAAGCTGTGCCGCGACATAAATTAACATTCAAAAGAAAGCAAAATTACAAACGTGCTGCATCAGTGCCAGGTAATGATGACATGGCAAGTGCTGTTTGAATTCATGTAGCTGAATTTGGGACACTGAAGGTCTTAAAGGGGCCGCTCTGTGAACACAATGCTCGGATGTGTTGCATTAGCCAGCTGCTCCGCTCTTTTTATTGTTATGTGAAGTTTTTTCAAGGCAGAGGGTGGGGGTCACTTACGGGTGGCGCTCTGCTCCGTGGTGGAGGACCTCTCACCTCGCTCCCCTCTTGAGGCGTCGCCCCCCCCGTGTCACAGCTTGACTGACAGGTACAAAGTAACCACTGTGTGCTCCGAGGTCTTAAACTCACCCCTGTCACTCAGCTGTCCCGGTACAATGCCCGACTGTCCCACCCGCGCGACCTGCCTCTTTGTGCGCTCATTGAATTACAGCACAAGTCGGTTCTGTTCGCTCGCGGAGTAATTGAAAACACGTGATTTAAAAAAAAAAGGCAGGGATGTGCACCACCAAACAGGACCGGTCAAATGGAGCCTGTGAAAGATGATATCGGCATGTGGCATCCTCATTATGAGGGTTTAAGTGTCCCCTTTGTAGGTGTTAAGACCGGAGCCAGGATTTCTGAAGCGATTGAAGGGATTGTGCCGACCTCAAAATGAAGTCATGTTCCACAAATCTGCTGCAGCCAGAGCGTAACCTTTTAAGGTGCCTCCTCACTTTTGGCCTTGTCAGGGTGTCTGCTGGCAAACAGAAAGGCTGTTATATCTTTTCTTGCTACTGCACAGAGTGTAAGGATTTGAAAAACTGTCTACAAAGACCAGTTATTCTCTTTTTGTAATATTGTTATTTATGTTAGATTTTGGGGGCACTAGCTTTTGTCTTTATTGTGCACCTTTACTTACAAATCCATGATTTACACTCAGCCAAAATACAGACTGCTCCAAGTTTAAGTGCCAAAATCAAGTTTTCAGGTTTTTGTAACACTGGTCAGGCTCTCAACACTTTCTTCATCCCAGACCTGTGATTAGCCAGTCAGGAGTGAAGAGGACATTTAATGTTCCTTCTCAGGAGAAAAAAAATCAACATATTGAACTCTAAAACAAAATGCAGATTTCCATAATTACTAAATACTTTTGGCTTTCAGACTATTGTTTTGTGATGTTCAAATGATTATTATGATATTAAACGCAGATAAGTTGCTAATGAAAATAATCATTCGTCATCACCCTTTATTTATCAGCAAAGATGGTCTACAACTTTTTTTTTTTTTGCTATACGCGCAAGTGGCTCAGTGGTAGGGCACACACATGAGCTCTTACGTCTCGTCGCAGCATCCGGGGGTTCGAATCCCACCTCGGGACAATTCTACTGCATGTCGTCTCTCTCTCTCTCCCTCTCTCCCATCTTCCCTGTCCTTCTTCAGCTGTTTGGTCCATAAAATAATAAAGGGGTAAAATCCACCAAAAATAATGATGATAATAATAATTAAAAAAAAGAAATTCTGCTGATTATTTGACTTTTTGCTGCTGCAGGCATCCAGGTGATTCTTGCACCTTAAATATCCACTTTTCAAAAATTCATTCCTGTCAAGATTGGAGTGTCGTCTGTACCAGCTGAAAGACACGTGTCCTCACAAAGTGGGACAAAGGCTAGGTATCCCATTAAAGTGGGGGGTGGGGTTATCTGCGGGCATTATTCCACACATCTATATCTGTCTGCAGTGGCCCCCTTCTGTCATGAAGTAA
>JAOXYL010000100.1:23435297-23445882 GCA_028564955.1 Terapon puta | reverse complement strand
GTTCAAAGTTCAGTTTAAGTCTAGTTTCAAAATGACGAGCAAATGATCACACAATCCAACTAAATCAAATAAATGTAAGTGCAGATGCTTGTGTCAAAGTAATTTAGTGTAGCAGCTCCCTTGTGTCTTGCCTCATTGCATTATTAATACACATTTCAGAAAAGAAGGCATTTCATCTATTTGTATTGCTTTGGTACATTTCAAATACATTGCATGTATATATGTAAATGGACTCGGTACATTGCATTGATTTATTTAGAAACACATATTGACTGTACAGCCATTTTCAGTTTCCAGTTTGAATGATATATTCAGATCATCTCAGCAAACTGAGAGTAATGCTGCTAAAACATGTGACCCATGTGTTCACAACAGAACGTACATCACTTTACAAACAAAGACACCGTCTCCAACACACACACATACACACGCACACATACACACACGTCTATACCACTCATTTTCTTATAATAGTAAACATGGCAGACATGAATATTTATATGGCACATAATCAGCCGTGGTATGTCACTTTTTAAATGCTAGCACTTTGGGTTTTGATTCACCTGGACAGCGTAGCATCTCACATGGACATGTTGTGTATGAGAAACAATCCGGTCCCAAAATCATTCTGAAAGTGCATTTTAACATTCGGTATGTAACAGAAAAGTCCACATTTCCTCTGTTGTGCTGTTTTTAATACTGTCAGTGGCATTTGGCAACAGCAAGATCAGTCCCGAACTGGCAACTCCTCTCATTCACACAGGCTCACATTTCAAGTTATTTGCTGGTAAAGCATTCACATGATTTTAGAGGAGTGGTTTATGAAATTACTACTTCGTAGTAAAGCTTTCCAAAGTCCACAGTTGACTTTAGTGTACACCATGTTCATGAGGAAAAAACACAGAAGGTAGATGATTTTGTTTAAACGCTCGACTGACACACATATACCTTAAATTTTGCTTTTAGTCTACACTTGAGATGAAGAGCTGATACTGATACATAATTCTTGACAAAAAAGTAAAAATTCATGCAGTCTTTTTTTCTCACACATTCTCGTCACATACATAACTGGGATGTGAACGGTTTAAGATGGCAATAAGGCAAACCTATTCTACGGCACCACTGACCAGCACTGTATGCTTCTCTGTAGGCTTATTGGCCATCCCGTCACTAGAGGATCATTCCAGTAAGAAGAGTTACGTGTTGAATACACAGCAGCCGACACTTCAGTCTGGGGGACGCCGGTATCACGCATAATCCACAGCAAGATGGTGCTCGGTGTCATCAGATAAACCGGGGGGGTCGATATCTCCATCAGTTATTTGTGCGGCCTGACGTGTCGGACCACTTTGTCCTCAAACACTTTCCTCATTGTCTTTTCTATCTGCTTGAGGAAGACCTGAGGAATCCGCCCGCACAGGGTGTTGACTGTGTCCAGGAACTTGGTCTGGATGGGGTAGAACAGCGACTGGAACATGTTGTCCTCAAAGGGGAACTGCAGGAACAGAGACATCGTCCTGTGTCAGTTCTGATCCCAGAGCTATTTCATTTTGATAGTTTTTTAATGGAACATATCACAGACTAAATAGTATTTGCAAATTCTGTCAGCAGTGGTGGGGAAGGGGGGTGGCGTTCTGTATTAATCATAAATTATGACCCGGCTCGTCTTTAAGAGGCTTATCTCAGCAGTGCAGGGGGGGGACTGACTCTGCTGCCGGAGAAAACAAATTCTAAATTTAAAAACTGACCCAGATTGTTTAATGCAAGCAAGAGGGAATTTGTATCACAGAGAAAATGCTCAAAGCTGCTCTTTTTTTTTTTGAGCTGGACTCATTAAAGGAACTGTCCGACATTTAGGGAAATAAACACCTCACGTTACCAAGATGAAAGGATTAATATCACTTTGATCAGGTCAGGTTAGAAGTTTCCCCCTCCTTCGTGCCAAGCTGGGCTAAATGTGTCAGGATGTATTGGGAATCACAGGGTTCACAGATATATTGAGCTTTTAGCCTCACTCTGTATTTACCAAAATGTTTCTGTGGTGCAGAGTGTATTTGCTCAGCCGTCGTTAACGTGATTCGTTATGGCTGTGTTTTTACGCTCTGACATGCCACAGACGTCTACAGTGAGACGCTCTATTTTTGCAGCCGCTCTTTAAAGATAAACTGTTTATGTTCGTATCATCATTATGCTCGTCATGCCGTTTCCCATCTAAGATAATTGGGTGTAAATGACTTGAGGAAACGTATTCAGCATAGGGATTAAATTTTTTATAATGTGACTATGGTGTAATATGTGATGAAAGTGTCATAATCACAAATGATGCCCATATACTGTACTGTGTTATGTTATTAAGTGATCAACCACCCCACCGCGAGTGTGCCGTTTCAATGGGGGCTGCTATCCATAATTCATAATTTGCTGCAAGAGGAAACGTAAATATCCTATGTAGGCGCTTACTTCGCGTATTGCATCATAGACCACTTTGAACGCTGGCTGCTTGTCATCGTGATACACTCCTCGGTTGCCATGGAGAATGGACACGCCCTCCTCTTCAGCCCCTTTACAGTTACTCCCGTACATGCAGTGATCTGGCCTGTAGTTC
This sequence comes from Terapon puta, assembly GCA_028564955.1. Lineage (NCBI taxonomy): Eukaryota > Metazoa > Chordata > Actinopteri > Centrarchiformes > Terapontidae > Terapon > Terapon puta. The sequence goes on along the minus strand of JAOXYL010000100.1, from coordinate 23,443,277 downwards.
CACTGGCAGGGAAAGATGAAGAGACACTCTGGAAGAAAGCCACACACGAGGACACGTCTTAGCTGTGTTTCATTCTAAACATTAAATACATGTACACGACCAGTATTTTTTAAAATTATTTTTGACTTTGTAGATTAATACTGAACACATCAAAACAAAGAAAGAACACATATGGAATTATGTAGTGAAGAGAAAACGTGTTAAACAAACCAAAATATGTTATATTTTAGATTCTTCAGAGGAGCCACTTTTTGATTTGACAGTCTCAAACACATTATGAAGGCAAGAAATTCCACAAATGAGCCCTGGAGAGGCACACCTGTTCACTGAAAACCACTTCAAGTGAGCACCTCATGAAGCTGATTGAGAGAAAGCCGAGAGCGTGCAAAGCCGTCATCAAACCAAAAAGTGGCTACTTTGAAAAATTGGAAATATAAAAAATATTGTGGTTTGTTTAACACCCATATATGTTCTTTCATAGTTTTGATGTGTTCAGAATTAATCTACAATGTACAGCATTCTTTTCTAACCCTAACCCTTCTAACCCTGCCTAAACGTTTATTATTTGGGATAATTAAATTATCCACCTGTAAATGTGAACACCATTCCTCAACCAGAGAATATTTTTTCCAATTTTCAACATTCAAAGACTGCTGTGCCTTTCTCTGACTTCACATGGCCACACACATGAATAGCTCAAAAATCATTTGCTGATCAGATTACATAGAAAAATGGTTAATAGAAAAATGTCTTGAATGGCATTCGGGACATTTTCCTCAAAGCCATGGGCGAGTATTGCAGCTTTTTTTAAGTCATGTGAGATACAGCTCTGTTTCTGACCGCTTATGTCCAACACATAAGAATAGGAATAAAGGATAGAAGACAGACTCCTCATTTCTGTCATCCCATCTACTTATTTATTTATTTATTTGCACCTAAGCAAAGACAGCAAAAATGCATGAAAACAAAGTCGATTCTTTACACTGTGGGTTACACTTGAGCACAGCAATCAGCAGCTCGAGTACAGCAGCTCAGTGGCTGACAGTTATTAAACTACAGCTGCACAGTGGGAATGTGTGCATGTTGCACGTGTGAATTTTAAATAAAAAGAACCACATGTTGATGTACAACTGTTCATTTAAACCCATTACGGTGATATATTATATACAGCAGTACATTCATTATCTCCGCAGAAAGAGGTCAGAACAATGCTCATGGACTAACTTCTAACTATCTCTCCTGTGGGCGCACCATGTAAAACAAGCATTGGCTGTGTTTCCGAGCCAACCCTGGTGATGGCAGCTTTCCTGATCGCTCTGAGCACTTACTGCCTACATCTGGCTGCTGCAGCTGGAACTCAGGCTGCTGCTGAAGTCTGCTGCCGCCTACAGCCACAGCCTCGTGTGTTTACTGATCCAGATTCATTATGTCGACTGGTTTATCAACAGTGAAATAAGACACAATTTAGCAAACATGTTGACAGAGTGAACTGCTGTTTTGAAAGGCTGCAGACTGTAAACACTGTTTAATATTCTGCTTCTGCCTTTAAGACCCCGTTGTACCCCTGAGTGTACGTAATGTGTTTTCGGCAAGATGCTCTATGATCACTGTAGATGCTCCGCGATAAAAAGACTGTACCTGGGTTGTCGTGGAAGATAATGTTTAGGAGGTCCTGGTCTCCCCAGGTGATGTGGTTCTTGTACTTCTGATAAAGTGGATGCAGAAGATCCTCCCATGACAGACCACTGGGGATCATACTGTTCTGAAATACCAACAACAACACTCACTCACAAACTGCTCAAGAGCATCCCTTCTCCCCCACAAACATCATCAAAGGAGGAGCACATTTACATTCACACTCCCATTTGCAAAGTGCCGGCAGTATTAAGAACTGGAGAGCTGCTAAATTGAGTTCTGAGGGCAGAAGTCTGTCATGCTAGCATGGTAATCAGAAAGCTTCAATCACAACCCACTCAGAGCACTCAGCCTGTGACTTGAGTTCATCGAAAAAACAGAAACCATCAGAATGCAAAAAAGGGAAACCACAGCTCCTTATAGCTTTCTACTGATCAGAGTGTGAGGACGTCTGGCTGCGTTTTGACCTTACTTTGAACATTGTGCTGCGGATCCTTGTGAGATTCATCAGCATGACACCAGAGTTGACCCCTGTGACCCCGTAGAAAGGGTGGCGTGCGAAGCGGCTGTACCAGCCAATTTTGGGAACCTCGTGTTCGGGGGCCATCGCTGCCAGCTGGGTGTCGTTGAAGGACTTGAGGAAACTCCAGATGTCGTCCATGGGCCGCAGGAAGAGCACATCGGTGTCAACGTAGAGCAGCGAGTCTACGTCTTTCAGGATGACCTGGGAGGACACAGATACAGTCATCAGCAGAAGAATTACGAGCTTAGTGTTTCATCTGAAGAACTGGAAGGGACATGACTGCACTATGAAACACTCAAAAACAAAAAAAAGTCTGTGTTAACCTGCTGTTAATACTTTTCTGGGACAAATGTTACGTCAAAAATACGTCATACTGCACAGGCTCTGTTGGGTGTACCTTCCTTTTTTCTTGTTGGGTGCAACAGTTTGCTCGCCCACACAGAAACTCCCATTTTAATGAAATACAATTATAAAGTATGCAGAAAGCTTCAAGAGGTTCAGTCTACTTCTAATTGTCTGAGTGTTGAAGAGAGTGTGAGTTAAAGCTCTTTAAATCTAAAAGATTCCAAAATGACTCTGCAACTTCAGATGAAAATTATGAGTCACTGTCGAGACGGAGAAGATCTGTGGAAGAGCATCCTAGATAATCATACGCTGAAGGTGTGGATGGGAGGGGGAAATGCTGACTCTCGCTGTCTCCTATGAACAATAAGATGAGTTAAAGATGAGGTAATTACTTCCTGTATCCACAGATGAATTGCGCTGCCAGTGCATGGCAGAAAAATAGTCTGAGATAAGATTTGGTTTTTCCTCCTCACCACCAGCCAGACGCCAGAAGTGAGAAACTTTGGCTGTCTGCAGTTTAAACTTCCAAGGTAACTTCTCAGTAAAAAGGACAGAGCACATTATGTATGACTTCAGCACATGATGCGTCAAAATATACGTGCACCAGTCACATTATGCCATTCAGAGTATGTAACACAGGCAGACAGGTTCAGGCGGCCTCTCTGGCAGAGATACAACACTGCTGACTGTGATGATAAAGTCTGAGGTCAATAGAGACACAACCACCTAAAGACAGTGGGCAGAGGTGAGTGGTAGAAAGAAACCTCGACAGCAGCGATGAGTGGGTAGTGGTGGGTGTGACAAACAGTAATCAATAGCAGCGATCCCAAACGGAGCAGTACCCCGCTGTTTCAAACAACCTCATTTTATGAGTGTATATCCGCAGCTATGCCATAATATCCACTGTGGACCGGGCTCTCCAGCTTCTCTGCCAATATGAATAGTGCCTTGCAAATGGTGTGGTTACACTCGTAATGGATCATAAGCCACAAAAACACACTGCACGTCCACGTAATTAGGATCAAAGTTTCCTCTTAAAGCTCGTACCCATGATGAGCTTTAATGGGTGAGTGGTGTGTATATCTATTGTGGGGTGAGTGCCGTCGATTAAACAATAAAGACAGCTGTTAACCAAAATTAAGTTAGTCCTGGTAGTCCGGTGTAGCGGTATAATGGGAGAATCTTGAGGTTTTCCACAACGGGCACTTAAGCTGGAACTTCATGTAAGAACGCTTAACAATTTTGCACAAGGTTTTACAAATCAGAAGCATTTGCTTTGAGTCAGAGGACTCGATCCTCTCCTGACTCAGGACATGTCGAGGTGCAGCTGCACAGTCAGACAGGATGCAACAAAATCATTTTAAGAGAAAATCAAATCTGGCAATGTCGTGTCTGCTCCACCACCCCTGAAAATGTCATGTGATTCTTACAATACCAGCTCAGCTTTAATTAGATGTAGGGCAGTCCTTTTTTATTTGAAATTTGAGCTTTTGTTCACATGCGGAGGGATAAAAAAAAGCAATTAACTAACTGTAATGACCTGTTAAATTAAAACTATCTAGTCCATAAGTGCTACAGACCTTTTGAAGCCTTGAGGTCCAGTAGAGGGTGTTATTATAATTCACTGCATGCCTTATTGGCCTATCAGTAAACTGGGCTGATACAAAAAAGAAAATGGAGCCAGGCGCTAGCAATGAAAACTGCATCGATCAGATAATCCAAACACCCGAGCATCTGAGTCAGCGTGTGGAAGTATTTTCTGCTTCCACACTGTAGATGACAACATTATTACCAACAAAGATAAGGCAGTTTGCTGACTTGGTGAAAAGCTGTTGCCTTATTCTATGTTGGCAACAAATCAGAAACTCAGCCGGTAACTCAACATCCAAGTGAGACCGCAGAGGCACCAGAAACGAGAGGAGCAGTATAAACTGTACGACCTGGTATGACTGTCTACTTCTTGCCCTCAGTCAAGATAGTTTGACTTAGTTCAAAATACACTTCAATGACAGCCTGTTGTAACTTAATTGTTTCATTTAAATTTATTTGTGAAGGCTGTTCGAAGTGATCATTAAAACATATTTGCTGTATGCAGATGTATTTTGTCGAAAACTGCATTACCCAGAATACCTTGCATCAAGTTATGTTTTTTATTATGTTTAGAAGTTGCGTCCTAATGATTAGCTGGCTATCCTCCTTTAAGAGATAAAGAATTGTAACCACTCAGAAGTTTTTTGTTTTTTTTAAAAAGATATTTATGACAAATTAAGCTTTAGAGTAATTCACAATGGTGAGAATGTCTTCTTTATATTGACAGAAAAACTGTATCAAAAGTACACCTGTATATTGAAACACCTCCTGGCAGTTTAATTGATTTCTGCATCTCCCGTGTTGTAAATGAGCTGTACATAATGAGAAGCATTGGAAACATACGCCGTGACAATGACAACAACACCTGGACTTACGTTCAGTTCCCGTAGTGGAAAAGATTTACAGTAGATACTAAATCATTCTTCACTGCTCCACATGTGACTCATATCTCGAGCTGGCTCCACACACGTCCAAGCCAGGCTGAGAGCTTGGTGTAAAAAGATGGTAACAGAGCAGTTTTTAAGAAAAGTCTGGATTTTTGTAGAATTAATGGGCAAAACCTCCACAGAAGTATGTGATATATGGGACAGACCTATTCTGCCCTTAGATAAGTCAGACAATTGAATGGGTAGAAAGAGTTCTCAAAAGTTATTCCTTATAAAGTCATGGGTGAATGTTCACTGTAACAAAAGAAAACACCTATGGATCTGTCTGACCTGCAATATGTTTATTAAATGGAAAGTGCGCTGGCTGTTACTTCAGTGAACACCGGCAGAAAAAGAAAATCGATAGCCAAGCGCTGCCTTCTCCTAATGAAATTACTGGATCCAGTCTCTGGAGACGGCTTATTTGTTAAGTAAACGCTGCAGAAAAGGTGTGAAATCATCAATAATCAAGTAATTAATTAGACCCATGCACCGGGATAAAACATGGGGTAGGAAAATGCTGTTCACGTAGAAATGAAACAGATTAATGGCATTTTTTCTCTGAACGCTGGTTAATGTCATTATGCATGGTGGGAGTATGAGAGGAGATAAGCGCTGCAGCCTTACAGGGAGGAAGAGGCGCTGAGCGGCACAGGGCTTGAAGAGCTTCTTCCATTCGTCGGCGTTCCCCACGGAGAAGGTGATGGGGTAGATTCTGTACTGGAACTTGGCAGAGACGGAGCGAGGCCACTGGTTCAGCTGGAAGTGAGGCAGCACATCACGTTTTATTCGCAGGAAGAGCGTAATGGACTTCTTAAAAGGCTGAGTGAGGAAAAGTGTTTGAGAAGGAGCCACTATAAACAACCATTAGTTTGAAAGCTAATCTCTCTCTCTCTCTCTCTCCCTCTTTTCACAGACTTATCAACTTAAAATGTCGCGCGAGGACGTCCATTTAAAGCAATGAAGTCACGTCTCGCGGCGCTCGGTGGTCCTGGGTGCAACACATGCAGCCGCCAGCTGCTGTTTTATTAAAAAGCTATAGCCTAAACAAGGAGAGTCGCCCCTCTTAAAGTCCTCAGTGTACGGCTGAAGCTTGTCTTATCCGAATTGTTAGGCGCCAAGTCCCTCCATAATCATCAGTTTAATAGTTTGGCCCTGAAAAGAGTGAGAGTGCTGCAAGTGACTGGCGGGGGTTTTGTGCTGACGAGGACGAGAAATCAAAGGAGGTTACGGACGACCTCCCTCGCTCCCTCTCGGCACACACACACACACCATGTCTCTTAACACTGTGGACAGACATAAGCTGCTTTCTGTACATACCCAGCATATGCTATCTTGGCCTTGACTACCATCACTCCCTGTCTTCCACAAAGGGGATTTTCAACACATGGCAATGATTCACCAAATGCACACACACACGCACACACACACACAAAGGCAAGCTGATAGGTTTAGGGTTCAGATTTAAAGCTGTTTAAGGTGCTTTAGGTGCTGTTAAAGGTCCATTAGTTCAAGTGATGTTAATAGACTGTTAGTTACAATATCAGTGGAGCTAATCAAAGTCACAGCAGGCACCTCTATAAAGGTGACTTTGAAGTGATACATGGCGCAGGAGAAAAAGCAGGGTGTCTTGGTGATATATTATGTCCCAGCCTTGAGATAAAAGGGTTATGTGTCAGTGCTAGAGTGAGTCAGAGAGGCAGAGTTAAAACAGCCCTGATCTCGATATCATCCATTACAAAAGAGAGAAGGAATGTTTAACAGGCACTGGATTAAATCACAAGTCGGAGGACTCACTAAAGCAGTGCACACAGAAAATAGGCTTAAAAAAAAAAAAAGGGCGGAAAGGTTTCCGGGGCGCTGCACCTCATCTTGTGTCTCTCTGTAAAGACCAGCGCTGTGTACATTTACACTTTCTTACCCTTTCTTCAAACTGCGGGGCCAGAGGGTCCTCAGCAAAAATGTGAAACGTGATCCTCTTGAGGCTGAACAGGAGGGCCGATTTGACCATGGCGAGGGTCTCATCCAGACGATTCCCACACGCCACCACGGCCAGGTGCATGGCCTCCTCCGCCCGCGTGTTCCTGGTCACAGGTCGGGCCACGTTACCCCGCGGTTTACTAAAAAAAAAAAGACAGGAATAAAAGGTGAACCACACAGCTGGGTGCAAGACCGGTACAGCGTCTTTTCAGTGCAATGAAATAATAAGGACAGGCAGAAAAATGAGCCCCATTAACTGAACGAATGACATGTACAGCGAGTGTTTTTGTGCGTCTCCTTTTCACATCTAAATGGACCAAGGCCATGTGGAGGGAGTCCGAGCACGCTGGCAGTCGCCGCTTTCACAAACCTTATTTCCCTCACTCATCGGCCGTGAAGTGCTTGAGAGGAGCGATTTGTGCTCTACAACAGATGTACCGGACCAAACTTGAGTCGACGCACGCATACGAACTGTAACTAGGGAAGTTATTAACCTCTCGATCCCCCAAATTCCCCCTAAAAATCTCCCATTGCTTCAAAATGTTGAATAAACATTTCTTTTGCAACCATTTATTTCAGCATACTAAAGCAAACATTCAAAGCTAAGAGTATTTTTTCACTCTGGCTGTGTGATTTAATCAAAAAGGAAAATGATGCGTTGGGCATTGTTTACTCGCGTTTCTCTGTAATTCAGTCTGGCATAGTTCAATGACAAAGTCAAAATGGACTATTTTGGTTCCATATTTGAACCAAGCTCAGCTTCTCCACATGCAGCTGTAATTATAGACTGAGCAGCAGAACTCAAAGACCTCGAGTCCCGGAGCAGGTTTTATGATTCTGTCAGACCAAGCCGTCATTTTCTAAAAGCACAAAGCCGGGGTTTGTATTGGTGGTCTTCATAATATTGAACCACACACCAAAAAATCCCAAACGTATGTTTTTACATAAAATGATGCTGTTGCTTTCTATTCTGAACCAACA
>JAOXYL010000100.1:23400589-23417474 GCA_028564955.1 Terapon puta | reverse complement strand
GTCTGGAAGTGTATTCAGAGGACGTGTTGGCAGGTTTTGTTGCCAACCTGCTGTGAGAGAACTGGCGCGCCGCTGTTCCCGTTCACGCTGCTGTGTCTCGAGAGTCTTTTATCAACCGCTCTCGATATTTGTGATGCCTCACTGATTGTGTCCCTCTCGCCGATTACATTTCAGCATGGCGTGACACCAGGACAGCAGCTCGCGGAAGCTCAGCTCGTTCTCTACCTGAGTGTCTGACTGCTTTGATTCTATCAGTTACTGAAATGAAAAAGGACCAAATGTTCTGCACACTCCTGTCCTTAGTTTCAACCAGCCAGCAAATAGACAAATGCTTATTTGTCAGATCAGAGGGTAAATACGCAGACAGTTCATGGCAGAAATAGGGCAGAAGTTTGCTTTTTATTCTTAATGATGACATTCTCCCAGAGGCAGTTCTTTTCTCCTTCAAGTTTATGGTTTATGTTGGGAGCAAACGGCTTGTGAAACAAGGTTATTTAATGCTATCACGCAAGACCTTTTCCCTATAACTACAAAAGAAGAAAATGTACAAAGAAATACATCAAAAGACATCTTGTCATCTCCCTTGTTCTGCGATTGTTGTCTGCAGTTTTTTGTATTTCAGACTTTCAGACACACTGTGAAATCATTGAGCGCACTGAACTGTGAACCCTTTTAAAATACCAACAATGTGAATATGACTCAGAACGTTCTAACAGAAAACAGTAGCTCAGCTCCTCTTCTTTATCCTCTTGTAATTCTTAGACTTGTGGTTGTCTCTGATCACGGCTCAGCAGCAGCCACTGAGCAAACTTGTTTTGACTGGCGGGTCGGTTGGATGTATTATAACGCGATTAGAGAGACTCTCCATGTGAGTGTTGGTGCGTGCGAATGTGCCTGTGTCACACGTACAAACCAGGTTTCGCAGCGCCGTCGCCGACGTTCGCTCTGAGATGGACGGGCCAGGTTCAGGCTCGATCCACGTCACTAACACGGGCCTTCAGCGTGAACCACAGGGAGGGGTTCATTGTTGGACTTTGCACATCACCTGTGTTCTGTAGTAACAGGTGTTCCCAATTCAAAGGAAAAATAATGTGTGTGTGTGTGTGTCTGTGGGTGTGGTCTGTCAGCTTACAATTGAGACAGTATTAAGTGTGCGCTATGTGTGTGTTTGTGTGTGTTTGGTGACATCAGAAATATGAGGTGTTAACATAACATGTAAACAATAGGAGGATGATTTTTTAAAAATAGTTCTTGTGTCAAACCGGGCTCCATTCACACTCGTCTTTTCAAATAATTAACTTTGCATTCCTCACTGACACACCACAACAGCAGGAAATAGTGAAATCTCTCCCTCCTGCTGGGGCTGATGATGGCTGCATCTAGGCTAAGTGGTTGAAAGGTGCCCCGCTCTGACAGACAAATCACAGTTACTCCGTTTGGTTCAGGCTCATTGCACCTTTATCCTATTGTTTCCTGCCCTCTGTTCTCATTTGTTTGAGTATTTCTGTGCAGACAGACATGGCGGCTGAGTTTTCACGGTGGCGTTTTTGTTTTTGTTTCAGAGGACTGCACAGGTATGAAATAGCGATTTAATCTGTAGAGATAAAATCACATGAAGATGAAATTTGACTCTGTGAGCCTGTTCCAAGAAGCAGGTTCACTGAGTAATCTGGGTAACTTTGCCGAGTAAAAAATTACCTGGTACAGGTATTTCTACGTCAGACCTCGTTCCAGTTTTGAGGAGCTTCCACGTTTTACTCAGCAAAGGTATCCAGATTACTGTTAAAATACTTAGAACAAGGCCACGTATTGTGAGAACGACATATTGAGTGATTGATGCTGGCAGAACACATTTGGCTGCTTAAAATATCTGTAAAACATTTACACCACTTGCGTAAATATGCGTGCTTTAATGGTTCTTCATTGCTGTGGTGTTGTTTTACATATCTGCGCTCCAGGATGCTTAGCATGGAGGTCAGATTGTAGTGGAAACTATGAATTTGCAGCAATGTAGCCATTGCTTTAGGAAGCAGTAGCCTCTAATTACCACACTGGAGCAAACTAAGCTGACAGGTCTGTTATCTACACACGTCCAGATTACGTATATGGAGTTGCTATGAATTGAAGTTCACATCTGGCATCAGACTCTTTTACATCCAGGTCACTATATTATCTTGTCTCATCACTGACATCACTGCAACAGTGGTTTGCAGATGGTTTTCAGTAGAGATGGTGTTGCTAGATTTGTGTTAAAAGGGGAAGACAACAGAGTCTTACTTCAGCTTTTTATTATCAATCCCCACCTGTATCAGAAAGGAGAAGAAGAAAACCCAACAGCCAATCCCAGTTTAGCCCTCAAACATGCAACTTCCCACAGAAACTCAACACTCCTCGATGATGCAATGATAATAAAGGTCCATGTCCTGGCTACCAGCTTGAGTTATTTCAATTTACTGTGAGAGAAAAACGAATGTTTTACTGCAGTGGACAAGTCTAAATACTGCAATGCCCTTGACCAAAGCCACTATTGCCTTGGAAAAGAGGCGGATCAAAACTGTAACAAATTTGAAAAGCCTCGTTAGAGTTGACAACCAAAAAAAAGTGTTCGGACTGTTGCTGAATTTCACCCACAGTTGACCCTGAAATAAAAGGAAATTGATTTAAGCTCCAGTGTGCAGGGTTATCAGTTTTTTTTAAAACACTGTGATATTTAGCTTTCACACACCATTAGCTGCGCACATAACAGGTTTTTAAACTCTGTGACTGGAATGCGTTTTGCCAGAATGCAGCTTGACTGTCGAAGTCTCTGCCTATCGAAGTTGCTCCTTCCACTTCTCAGCTCTGTCTTTGTAGCCAAGCACAGAGACATTTTTGAGTAGGGGAACATCGGCTACGCCACATAACTTTAACAAACAATCAAAAATTAAGCTTAAATCTCCGCTGATACTCGTTGGCAATGCACAAAAATTGTTTTGCTTCCTGTCCCTGTGGTGCTCAAATTGGACCTTTATTCTACTATTTTTGTAGTTGACACTTCCAACAACAACAGTTGTGCATGAGCACGTACATCTGCCAAGACAGACGATGCTGTTGAATAGATGATCCTTCATTAAGGACACAAACCAAGTACACTTCTGCTGTAGGGACAGATTTGAGTTCACGCTACACTACAGACGTGCTAAGTGTGTCCCAGAGCACCGACAAGTGTTTCTTGAGTGGTTGGATCCCAGAGTGTCCTCATTAGGCGTTGGCCACGCACACGTGGTCGCCAGTTGTGATCACCCACGATGCATCGTGTTGTTAATTATAAACCAGCCAATGAGGCTGCCTGCGGAAGTTTAGTTGCCGAGACCTCAGCCTCGGTTTGAGAGCTGGTAGCTTCCCTGCTGTGGTGACAGTGGAGTAAAGAACAGTCTTCACCTGCCTGGCAGCCCTTTACTGCTCGTCAGTCAGTCAGCAGAGCTGTCTGCTCCTATTGACAGGCCACCCCGCTCCCTGTCTCCCCCTCCTCCCCCTCCTCCTCCTCCTCTTCCCTTCACCCTGTGCTCTACAATAGATTCCTTTCTGTCTTTGACTGCCTGCCTGTCTGTGTGTCACCGCTGATATCCGCTCTGCTTCCTCACTCCATTCTCCCCCTCTGCTGTCTCTCTCTTTTTTTTTTTTTTTACACTCTCGCTGTCTATCTCTTGCCTCGCTTATGCTGAACATCCCTCCCCCCACCCCACCCCACCATCTTACCCCCCCTTCCATCTGCTGCATGTTTACTTGTCCTCAGTCGACTGCACTGGTGTGACTGTGAGTTCCCCCCCTGCAGCAGCAGACCTTATTTACACTCCCGCTAAACAAGCCCAAGGGAGAGCATGATCCCCGATGACACGCACTCTCAAGCTCGCGACACGTCCTTAACAAGCCACGGAGCAAAGAAGACAAAGAAACGCAGGATAAAAATCTCCCGTTTCTGTCTCCAGGCTGCGTGTCCATTAGTGCAGAGAGAATCGGAGAGTGAAGGCAATGATTAAAGAGAAGCAGCAATTAACAAGCCAGGGCTGCGGAGGTGTTTAAGAGTTGTGAGCCCCTATTTTGCCAGCTCTATAAATGAGGAGTTGTTAGTGTTGTTAGAGCAGTAATTAGCGCACCAACGGCTGCAGCGAAAGCCAACGGGAGCTCGGAGCCGAGAGGAGGGAAACGTCCCAGGCTGAAATAACCAAACCCAAACCAATCTTCGCATCCATCTCCATTTCCTTCTCTTATTGAATAAAAACTGCTCTTGTGCTGGACTGCTCTCTGATTTTCACGTTCTCCCTTTTTTTTCCAGACATACTGCTCCTTACAAGACGTCCTGGTGTCATTTGGGAGGAGGGCTTTGTGCTACCCCCTCTACAGACACTTTGCCATGGTGTCTGCTGCTGTTCGTGACACAACCAAGATTTTGCAGTCAGGTGAGTCCGCCAGGAGTGCGACACCACCAACCCCCACACGTAGACGCACACATACACACACACACACCCACACTGTGAGAGCAAGCTGTTGAAAAGACAGCCCCACTGTCGGTATGCTTTTCACGGCGCATTGTCGAGCAGAGGCAGGGTACCGGATAGACACAAAGTATGGGAAAGTGGTTCGTGAGCATACTGGGGCATGTGTTTGAAAGTAATATTCCTCCAGCTGAGCGAGAGAGTGGCCCAACTCCCACCTCCTCGGGGAGCGAAATGTGGATTAGTGGAGAACGGACTGTTGACTTTGATATCTCAGAGCCCAGAGTAATCTTTAAATCAAAATCCCCCGCGGACAGATGAAACCCGGCAGTGTAAACACACTCAGGATGTGTGAGGGCTAAGATTATCCAGCTTGTGATGATTTTAACGCTGGTAAATGACAGCAAATTAAAGGCCTTTTAAGCTTCAGATTAGCATTTCCGTGCCTCATTAAGTAGGAAGATGGGTTGATCAGGAGAGTCGGGGAAACGGCAGTCGGAGTCACACTTTTGCTTCAGCTCCTTTCTCTTGCATTTTTCTGCCACAGCCCCCTTTTTTTTTTACCCCCATTATTAGATCTCTCCTATTTATCCAGCGCTTTCTGATGACTCGTACAACACCATACTCTGGCTTCTCTTTATCAGCCAACCAATAAGAGGCTCTGTTTGTGTCAGTGAATTAAAGAAAAGAGCAAATTATTTCTCTATTATTTTTCGTAATGTTCATTCCTGATTCATAACATTCACTATTTGCAAGCATTAGGGAAGTATGAGTAATCGGGCTTTCCCTTAATGAACTGTAACACTACAGTAATTCGGCCTGGCGTGTGTCTGAGGGTGTGTTTCCTCCCAGCTTTACTCTGCACACTAATTAATTTGTCAGGATAAAGCAAATGGAAATGCACGCTCCATGTTTGAGGCACTTCATTTTAAGTGGCTATGAAAGCAAACATTCATAGGTATTAGCAAAACAAACCCATTAATGGCAGCGCACAGGTTAGGGCCTCTGAGGAAATGTTATCCGGGGGTAAATATTTGAACAGCCCTCTGGCAGCGTGGCGAGTATTCTCAAGGAGCTCCTCCACCTGCCTCTTAAGTGGCTGTAACTAAAGAGCTACTGGGCAGGTACAAAAGGAGTTGGCAAGTGTGGAGGAGGACCTCTGGGTCATGCTGCTCTCGTTATTGGACTGACAGCTCAAGACAGGAGATGTCAGATGCGCTGCGCTGTTACAGATCCATCCACCGCGCATCTCTGCTGTCATTCATTACGGCTCGTTTTTTCACGGATCCTGGAATTTCTCATGGAATTCTGAAGGGAAGGGGAAGAAAAGTTTCCGAATTTCCAATCTGTGGAAGTCAAATTTTAGGTCAAATGAGCGGTCTGACCTAGTTATGGAAAATTAAGGAAGGGTAATGAAATTTTAAAACCAGGGCAGGGTGTGAACATTTTAGGTTCAGGGCGCTGATAGCCTTTTTATAGGATGAGATGCATGGATTCTGTGTGTGTATGTGTGACAGAAGTAAAAAGGGGAAGACTGACTGAGAGCTAAAGTATAGAGAGAAATATGATAGAAAGAAGGTGCTGATTTCTAAAGCGTACGTGTGTTTGAACTACATGAATCGAACCAGACAGTTGAACTGCATTGAACTGGGTTGTGACGTCAGTGGCTCGTTATGTCCCAGCTGAATTGAAGATGTGTCTCTCCTGCCTGTCAAGCACATCATCAGCCGGGACAAAATCAGACAAAGGCAGAACTTTTTTTTTTCTTCTTTTTTTCTGAAAGCTGCCTCTGCTATTGCTCTCAGTGAAGAAAATGTGAGAAAAAGATTATCAAGTACTTGGAAAAAAAAGATTGTTCTTCATCTGAGACAAAAAAACACTTAGTGCTTATATATGGAAAGTACAATTGAATATATTATTTATTTTATAAATGAGACCACCAGCTCAGATAGTCTTCAGCAGTTAAACCAATATGATTGTATTCTGCTGATCATTGTATTCATCTCTTTGCAGATGATGCACTTTAAATTTTGAGGTACAGTCTTCCTTCCCTGCCGTTATTGAGCTTTTCAAAAGTTTAGTTTTCTTTCAAGTTACTAAGTCAGCTGGACAAAATCAGTATGGTGCTAATATGAAATAAAATACAGTAGATTTGTACAGTCTTCCCCATCCACTCTAATTCAGACACATTTTTCACTTACCTTCTCTCATCTCACCAAGAATATCAATGTTGAACTGGTGCAGAGAGAAAACTTTCCGCAGATTTTCTACAAATAACTGAATTTTCCCTGCAAACAAGAAGTTTGCCTCACATGATCCAAGTCCCGAATTTGACTTCCCTGCACACGATCCCATGCTTAAATGAGAACCAAATGTTTGTTTAAGGTTTTCCTCGCTGCCAGTGCTCTGTTTATTTTGATTGGGCTGGAATGCCTCTGGACAATGCCAACCAGCTCTGCGGAGGTGGAGAGGAGCATTTTCTCTTGCCCTCAGTGGATTGTTGGCCACATCATAAAGCTATTTATATGCCTGATTGGAGGGAGAAGTCCTGTGGCAGTTTGGCTTTTTGTATAATTCAAGGAAAAGCAATTTGTCAGAATAACAAATGGAGAGTCAGGACATACATTTGTGGTGTTGAAAGCTGCAGCATGCTCGCCAAAGTGACCTCAGAGCGCATTTCCAAAGTGGAGGTGTCAACCTTGAACCATATCATATGCATCGTAACAAAAAGCTCCCACCATTTAATAGATAAACATGCTTGATGGTTTACATACTTTAGCTGACAGATGATTTATTTAAACCATGATTAAGCTCAAAGCTTTATTGCATGCTGGGTCACATGCTGAAAGATATGCAAAAGAACCCTGTACACACACATCCACATTATCTTGAGACACACTTGAAATGCATTGATATAAAATATATTTAAGTGCCTGTATATGTATTAACATAACATAGTATTGTTTACTTGTAGTGGGTATAAACAAAACTCAAATCCGCATCTGTACTATTTGTTTGAGTTGTTAAGGCATCAGTTTACCGAAGCTCTCAAAGAGCTAGAACCTCCTCACCAGCTTTACTGTATTTGGTTTAAGGTTTAAGCTCAACAGTATCACGTTCGTCTGGCTGGGACATTTTGGGCATTTTGCAATGGCTGATTCATACAACAGACTTAGACACAGTTGCTGTGGCCATATTCATTACCCCGGAGCAATTCTGAGCAGGTTTAGAGTCTGTATGTTCACTCTAAAGAAGAATATACTGAAAGTTCAAAGACTTCCGCTATAAGTGGAATTGGGTGGCAAATCCATACATTGCCAGTAAGACTGCAGCAACGTACACTGCCCAAGTATAGTGGAGTATAGCAAACAAGGAAAGCAACAAATGTTTGGGTTGTAGCTTTGACAAATGGATACTCTTCAGACATGATTTTTAGAAAATGATTCTCTTGAACTCTAGACAAAAAAAAACATTTTAAAGCTTCAAGTGACCTGTATTGGACTCTGGGAAAACACTTCAATACGTTACCATGCTGGACTGATGTCTGTCAAATGTTTCAAGTTTGTCAAATAACAGTGAAATGGCTCCAGATTAGGACTATGGCGATGCTGAACAATAGCTGAATGGGCAGACTTGAATGGCTGTCAAGTGGAAAATCATCAAACACATTCAGTGCTATTTCTTTGACAGATCAAGGCAAACACATTTCTGACAGATAGTCTGAACACAGCCGCCATTACATTGACAGAATGAATGCCAAAAATAGAGTTGTCTCCTTTGGCTCTTTTTTGTCTCAGATGAGCCACTTCTTAACCAGGAACTCTGCTTAAACCGTATGGATCAAATTACTCCACAGCTCGCTGGGTTTTTCCTCTGATCCTGTACCTTGGCTTTTATGTATGGAACAATGACTGCAAGCCTTTAGATGCATGCTGCGTCTGCCAGCAGCTGGAGTGCATTGTCATCCTTAATACTGAGCGCGAATAACACTGTTTTTCCATTTGCCTGCCATGGTGTGTTCCTGTGCCTAGGGAAAGCCTGTGTCCTCAAATGCCTGCTGGA
The DNA here is from genome assembly GCA_028564955.1 of Terapon puta. Lineage (NCBI taxonomy): Eukaryota > Metazoa > Chordata > Actinopteri > Centrarchiformes > Terapontidae > Terapon > Terapon puta. The sequence continues at coordinate 23,408,937 of JAOXYL010000100.1, read as the reverse complement.
TATTCACAAAGTCTTTAGAGAGAACGATCCAGCCTACATACTGAACGATCTGTACATCACAGACTACTGCATCTGGATCCAGAGGGTCAAGTAAGTTCACCAACACACTCACAAACCCCTGCGCACGCACCCTCAGAGACCTTCATCTTCAGAGAATTACCTACAGAGCCAAGGGAAGTGCCACTCAGCCCCCACGATGCATCAGTGCTTTAGAGGAGAGGATTGGACGAGTCATTTGTCACAGCAGGGCCAATTGAATGACTAAGCCAGGGAGAAATGCAATCTCCCCTGTCTCCATTACCACGTATGAAAAGTACCATCAGTGAGTCTTAAAAGAGGCAGCTGCACTCAGCAGATTCGCGCCGTATGAAACTTTTAAGAGCGCACATGTGTGTGCTGGGGCTTCTCATGTCTTCCCTGGGTGTAGCCCTCCACCAGCACGTCAGGCCAAACGTGCAAAGTCCGCACTTTTCCTCCCGATGATACAGGTTTGATGGCTCTCGTACATATTTTACAATTACTTACACATTTCAAATGTGAGCCTGCGAGCACATTACTCAGTAATGAGCTCTGTTTTACTCTTGGCCAGGGTTCAGCCAAGTGGTGTGCTCGTCTGGAAAAAGCCCAGTTGAAAAATGTGTGCCTGATGTTGTAGGCTCGGCGCCCAGATGCAGACACGATAAAAGGTCTGCAGGGATTTAGTACCCCCCCTCCTCCTCCACCTCCTCTTCACTTTCTCATTTCTACATTTTTCCAGCAGAAGTCTTGAATTCTGCTCTTAAAAATGCCAGGATCTTAATAGGTGGGAAAAATCAATGGCTCAGTTTAGGCTGGGCGGGATCGCTTTCTGAGAGACGATAGCGAAGACACACGTGTGTTTTTAGAGGCTCTCTGTCTTACCGTGCAGGCGCTCGGAGCCTCTGAAGCTCTTGTCAACTCACTGAAAAACTCAATCAGTCTCTTCTTAGCTGAGGTGCACCAGAGCGCTGCCCCCCCCCCCCTCGCTGCTCCTCCTCTTTCCCCCCGCTGTACATTGGAACTAAATGTCAGCTTGACCTAACATGCCGGCTCCTACTACGCCTTGCATCAATCATTAAATGGATTAGCCCGTGCTCTTGTAGTACTGACCTGTGATTGAATTGTTACTTTTCCCAGTTGTGTTGTTTTTTTTCCCTCTGTCAATGAAGGAAGTGAAGTTTACTGGGTGTTTTTTTTTTTTTTTTGGTTTTTTTTCCTCTCATATAAGCTGTCATGTTGTGAACCACTTCTGTCACCTCCAACCACTTGAAAGAGCAACCAAGCATGTACTGCTTTTTGTTGTTTCAGTACGCGTCCTCTGGCTCGCACTCGATAGGAATTCCATACAATCTTCAGTTGTGGTTTCTCAAACTATGTTCCCATGTTTGGAGTTTAATAGTAAAAGGAGCCTGCAGCCGAAGGAGAACGGGCCCCGTTCTCGGAGGTTTGGAGCGGCCGCGGTGGTTTCCGCAGACCAACCTCCGTTATCATACATGCGGTTTGTTGTGGCAGCCCTTTTGTGTCGTCTGACAGGTTTCATGACAGATCGCGTAGGCATTGTTTTCTTCACTGCGAGATATTCCCCCGCGCAGGATTTGTCATCCTCCGCTAAGTGAGTCGTCTCTGGGAGCGGAGCGGTAAGATGAGATGTAATCTATACCCCCCCCCCCAGTGCAATCCCTGTATCTTGTCACTCCCCGCAGCCGACATGGCAGACGCGATCAGCTGCGCATGATGGACACGGCGATTAATGGATGTTTGCTGGCTGGGGGGGTTGATTTATTTAATCTCCGCGCTGTCCCACGTGCATTTCGACTCCTAAAGTTGCTCCGACTGCCGAGACACCGGTCTCAAATTTACAGCCTCGTAAAGACTTCACCGTGATTTAAGCCACAGGGCAGGCGTTCCCCTTTACACTCTCGCGCAGAGTTAGAGCAGAACCCTGCGTATTGAAATCAAGAGTACAGCCTCAAAGCAAATTGGGCTTCGCTTTGTCTCAGTGATGTGGAACCTTTTGTGCGTCGCAGTGGTCATCGGCCCAGAATTTAACACTCACTTCCTTTGTGGAAACTGTTTAAACTTCACCCTCACACACACCCATCCAGCCCTAATTATCTCTGAATTGTTAGCAGAGAGTATTATTCCAAATGGAGCAGCAGCCTCTCCACTCCATTAGTTTCAGGGTATGCTTTTGAAGGTCCTCGGATGCCAAAGCCCCCGCAGAGCTGCTGGACTGCAAAGAAAAAGCGAGTCGCCTTACTTTCTCTCTCTTTGTCGTCTCTCCCTTTATCAAAAAGCTTGGAGAGAGGCCAGCACGGATTCACGGCAGCCAGCGCAGACAAAGCTTATAAGCTTGGTGTTGTGTTACATTACCTCAGTTAATTCAGAAGGGCTACAGTTTCCTCTGGTTCATGTGCAGCCACCCACCCACCCTTATTAATTGGGTCAATTAGATTCTAGCAGGAAGAAAAAACACATGGCAGCATACAAGTGATGTGCTCCAGGGTTTGTTTGAGAGGAGGTGAGATTCATAATTCCATATGAGGTCATTAGTGTAAAGGGAAAAAATGTTCTGTTTTTTTTTTGTTTGTTTCTCTGAGTGAATTTGTGACTTGTCTAAAAGATGTGCGAGTTGGACAGTCGCACATTGCTCCAGAGACTGGAAAACTGACAAGAAAGCATTTAGGGATAAACCGAGCATCTTAACAGCTGAATGGACAGGCTCAAATAATTGAGTTAAATGGTAGGTGTGAAGTGAGTCGGCCCCGAAGAACACGGGTGTTGTTTTCGCTGAAGAAAGGGAGTGCAACAAAGAGAAGAATGCATGCAGCACCGCATGAAAACAACAAAAGGTGCCAAAAATGAAGCTGTGGATGTGCTTTTTCCTGAGACCATCGCTTTTAGTTTTAGGAGATGGTGCAGGAGTTTGTCCATACCGTCTTTTTTCCTCGTGTCATTCGCCCTCAGCATTGTGTGCATGACAACATCAGGTTGGAGAGAGTCGGCAGCTCCACCAGCAGCTCCCCCCGCAGGGAAAAGCAACAACTGGGAACGACTCAGGGCAACGAGGTCAAGCATGGGGTCAGCATGTTAGCTAAGACAAACGCCTTGAAAATGGACTTGTACGTGGTGGCGTAGTGTTAACACCCCCTCAAGCTAAAGGTACTTGTAACCCGTTTTTTTCCCTTTCGGCGACTTGACGTATTCATTTTATTTATGCTCGGGGGATTTTCGTGAAGAATTCAAATTAGGTGTGCATGAAAACGGGGATTTGTCTTGTGGCCAAGTCTGGCAGCTTCCTGGTGTCTCCCCCCAACCACACAGCTGATGTGACAACCAGATGTTCGCCGGGAAGGACTTCCCTGGAACCACCAGGCAACGTCTCAACGACAGACTAACGCCCGTCTTCAGGGCTTTGAAACAGATAATGGAGCCGCTCTATCAGATGTCACCCTCCACACTGAAGGAGATCCTGGAGGCCCCGCTGGGAAGAACAAAGATACAAACGTCTCCCAGCTAACAGGGATAAGTAGTACAGATTTCCTCCCAGCATGAGGCCACTCCAGCTTTTTGTCTAGAGTACACAAGCTCATCTTAAACACAGACGTGCACACTGTGTTTGCCTAATTTCTCAATCCATGTTTGGAGTGGCCACTCAAGTTATTAGAATCAATTATAATGTAGGGATTTTTCTGTCTTTGCTTCTCAACAGAAGGTAATGAAACCACCGGTCCGAACATCGTTATTTTAATTTAAGAGATATGAACAATTGAATAAAACACACACAGACTGAGTAACTATTTATATAATTTCGAGGCAGTAATGTCTTAGGGATTACATAAATCATAAAGTGAGAAATGAGACAGTAAAAGCAGATAGTAAAGAGCTGAACAAGTGGTAAAGATCCCATAATCCCAACAGGAGATTGCATCTCAGGTTTGAAAATTCAAGCTTTTCAAGCTGAAGTGTTTAAAAAAAGAACAACTTTGAAATCCAAGCCTGAGGGCTTCGACCTTTTTGAGCACAGACGAAACCAAAGCCTGCGATAGAAAAGTTACTGTACGCTGTATGTCGATGAAATTTTCAACTTGACTTGTTAACTTAAATGATGATGTGGGAAATACAACGCAGCCTTGTCGGTAGAGACTTTTTAAGAATTCTCCCTCATTCCTTCTGATGCTCCACCAAACCACAAAGCCTTAAAGGAAAATGATTTATTCATACAACATTTTTTTTAGACATGTTCATTCTTCTATTGGTTATGATAACGTTTTACTCTCCAAAGCATTATTTTAGCAGCTCATCCCAGAGCTGTCGAGCCATTTAATCTGCGAACATCAGCCTGGTGGTGGCACAAGAGGAAAGGCTTCATCATCCGAGTGCCTTGAATGTCAAAATTTCACTCCAGTCCATCCAGCAGTCATTGAAATATTTATGTCGGCACCAAAGTGAGATTGAGCCACATTGAAATTGTACTTAAAAACCGTGCTCGTACAAATGCTGTATGTAGAGTGAGTCGAGGCCTGAGCAGGAAGTCTGCTAAATCTAATGGACATTTACATGCATGTTTGCTGACTATCTGAATAGTTGCCTGATACAAATAAGCATTGTAAAAGTAGAGATCTCTGTACAGTGTCCTCATTCGTCATGAAAGCACGGAGGCCACAGACACCAGTCACCTGACAGTCAATGGATATTTATGATGTATCAGTGTTTGTACAGTACAATGAGTCTTTCATAGGCTGCTATAAGTCTGAACTCGAACATTGGCCTGTTGAATAAATACATCTGTGTTTCTCATTTCTGGAATGGAAGTGGCATCCAGTGCCTCGGACCGTTCCAGCATTCAGTCACACTGACGGATCACGTCTCCCAGTGTCGGCTTTTATCCCCCTCAGCTAGTGAAGGACGCGTTTTGCGAGTTACACCGAAATCTGGTGCTCATATTACACAGATTTATGCATCTGAAGACAAGCTTTATCTGAGATGTTTTGAAGAGCACAGACATGCTGAATGAGCTGCCCTTTCAATGAACACGAGCCTGATGAAAGAAATGTCAGATTGTAATTTAGCTGGGCTCTTTTCACAGACGCCGCACATACGCACGCCCGCGCACACACACACACAAACACACACACACACACACTCTCTCTCTGTCTCTCTGCCCATTCTCATCGAAAGACTTTGGCAGATGGAGGCGTCTTTGTCTCGCCAGAAGTTTTCCAACCTTGAAAAAGCCACCCCTCCTCAGTTTAATGAAGGCAAGCCACAACAGCGGTGTAGTAATGACTGGATTGTGTACAACATTATCCCTCCCCCCTCCTGGACAGAGCCTTTGTATTCACCGCAGGCCGAGCTTCTCCCACCACAGAGCAAGGGAGGGGAGAGAAAACAAGCGCGCCTCCCCAATGCTAACTCAATAATGACTTCCCACGGGGGAAAGAGAATACGGGGCCGTCTTTGAAGTGGCTGTGCTGCAGGAGGCTCTTCTGCCCAGCCTCGCTACAGGAAGCTCTCACGTGGGGGTTTTTATAGAGCCTGGGACCCGAGCGGGCTCCACGCAGCCTGCAACATGCACTCGCCTTAAGTCGAAGTTTCACAAACGCCTCGACGCGCGGTTGTCACGGTGGGGGAAATACCGTTCATTCGGCCGGAGTCGGACTCTTGGCTCAAGTTGTGCTGGCCCTCAGTGACTCTCACACACGGAGACCACAAAATTGCCGGACTCAGCTGTCCAAAGAATGCAGCGGTTTCTGTCGCTCGTCCTCCTCAGACAGCTTATGTGTTGACATGATTGTATGTGGAGGCTAAGCATTTTTCTCGCAGCGCTGCGTGTCTCCAGAACTCGTCTTCGCAGTAATCATTCGGAAAGTCTTCCAGTGTGGTGAAAATATGTCCTAATGTATGAATCCACCTCCCCCTGCACAGATATTAAGCGGTGCTAGATGGCAACGCTGCTCAGTCGGTCCACCACAGTGGCGATGCAAAGTGGTGATATTTGGTGCAGATACCCACGATGCCACACAGGATGTATCATCATGACTTTGTTTCCTCCAGGGTCAACGTGCGGTTGACATGACGTTTTGAGTTAAATGTCTTGACAACTATTGGATGGATTGGCATGAAATTTGGCACAGACATTTATGCTCCCCTCTGGATGAACTGTAATAACATTTTGTGATCCCTTAACTTTTAATTTAGCACCATCGCGTCAGTAATGAAATGCAAACTACCGATACTTTGATTTATGACCAAATGCCTGTGAAGCCAATTGCATTCACACTGGAATCAGCTGTGCTTTGTGTTTAGTGATAATTATAACACTTGCATGCTAACACACAAAGAAGAGATGGTGAATGTGTTACCCTGTACTTGCTTAGCCCCGAGCACGGCTGTAACTGAGCGGGTGTTCATACTGAAATCAGCTCTGCGTTAAAAAAAACAATGTGTTGCAGCATTTCACTGGTTGCTTTAATAAAATCCAAAAAGTCCAATTTGAATCACTTAAATTTAAAAGCATTATACTTTGACAGGATTTTGCTTATATGGATCAACTATTTGATGTTTCATAATTACTAATGTATATGATAGCAACATATAATAACAGTATATAGAACAGAGCACATTGTGAGGTGGCATGGTGATGCGTTGCAGAAAAAGTTTTGCAGACAACTCCAGGTTGTTTTTTCAGATCTCTGCATTGGAAACCCCACTGCACGACCAACGGGACCACATTCATTGTCATGTGTATTACATACGTATCTTCACATCATGGAATTTCATGAATATAGATATAATTACCCTTTTAATGTAATTGACAGTTTTTTCCTTCCAACATACACTCCCTTTTGTCATTTTTGTGTCTTGCGGGTCTTATCTGATTGGCTTTACAGATTTTGTAGCTTGAGAATGTTATGCATTTCAGCTGGACTCAGAGCTCCATGACTGAAACCACGGGGGAAGATTTCTCAAGAATTTTTGTACATTGCGAGCTGGCAAGTTGCCCGAGCATCTTAGCTGGAAAATCGACTCTGGCTACTGTGTTCAAATTCCGTCACATTGTGACAGAGAAAACTGAGGTGCGTGTGAGAAAGGGCTTTTTTTTTTTCCTCTCTCTCTCTCTCTCTCTCTCTGCACCCACCCCCTCTCCATCCTCAGCCCGCTCCTTTGTTTCTCTGCACAGAGCAGAATGTGCGTCCATATGATACCGCACGACTATAAGATGTGTTTACAGAGTCCCTCCTGAGGTCTTAAATGAATTCACAGCCCCAACACGCTGCTTCCATAAACACATTACTCACCAGAATAGGGAGCTCATTAGGGCTGCAAAGTAATGAGCCATCCTGGTGCTCAGCAGTGGGTTAATTGGGCCAGAGAGGGCACCAGGAGCCGAGTGTGAAAATGTGAATGGCAGCGGAAGAGTAGCCCCTCTACGCACACACACACACACACACATACCCTCACCCTCACACACCAGCCCAGCTCACACACACTTTATCCCACCCTGAATGGACATAGTCTGAATCGCAGTGACCCGCAGAGGTCACCTTGTAATCACCATGGCAATAGGGGCGGCACACACGCCCTATCCGCACCAGGGGACGAATAGCAACCACTTAAGTTTTTGGCAGCATGGCGGGCATTCCCAGCGTGAATAATGTGCAGGCGGGGGCCTCCCAACAATCTGATGGCTTTACACAAATGGGGCCTTGTAGGAGGACATTCATCAGCAATAAAACACCGTCCCTCTCCTCAAGGAGTCTGTTGTGTCTTCTGTGGTGACACAACTATAAACCTGGAGCTACGGCATGGGAGCATTGTTTAATGTACTGCTTTATGGGGGCATTCTCTTAATCTTAATCTTCGGAGACATTCAGCTGTGGGGCTGCAGCTCAGAGCCATTCTCTGTCCAGACTTTTATTGACTATATTGCAGTCAGACTTTGTGTCCAAATGCAGCCTGTTGGCCCATTCAGGGTTACCTTGTTTCCATCCTGAAGGATTTATTCCTACACCGTGCCTGCGTTGGGTCTGTTATTTCCCTCTGCAGCCTGATCACTGGGTCCAACATCTATCTCAAAATTCTTGTAAGGATCCTTGACTTGCATCAAATCACATGCTCTGGAATTAAAACATAACACAAATGTAGGCTCTGAAAAATGTAAACCACATCTCGTGTGGTGTGAATGCGTCCCCTTCTCGCTTTCATCCTCCGCATGTGGCGTGCGATCGCTGCCGACCGCCGCCGCCTCTCGTCCCGCGCTGTTTGCAGCCTCGGACTGTTGGCTGAGCCTCTGCGAACGCGGGGGAGAAAGTGTGCGTGTGTGCGTG
>JAOXYL010000100.1:23379293-23393028 GCA_028564955.1 Terapon puta | reverse complement strand
CTGTCTGTCTGTCTGTCTGTCTGTCTGTCTGTCAGAAAGCACATAAACCAGAGTTGGTCAAACCATCCACTCAGAAAAAAGTCATTCCAATCTATTGCCAAACATCCTCAAACAGACACAGAAGGTGACTGATTGGCGATTTCCCTGCACATATGACCACTTGTTATCACGTGACCGAAGTTCCTCCTCTGTCCTCCAAGCTCCGAGTGGGAGTCTGAGCTTAGAGTATTTTGTTACACGTACTGTTCCCAAAGGTCAAGAATGGACCTCCATCCTCGAATAACTCTTGGTTTAAATTAGAAACACATGCATTTGTTTTGTCCCAGATTTTCTCACTCGAACAACATTAACATTCGCCGTCAGATCAAACGAGTGGAGTTGCATATTCGTGGTAATACATCTGTTTGCAGCACGGTCCAGCCCATCCTCTGACCTCAGCGGGCAGCGGTGGAGTTTGACAGGAGAGCAGGATTTGCAGTCGGGCTGAAAGTGTATGTTCCTCTTTAATATAACCATGCCCTGAGTGCGTAACCCCAACGTGCACTAATCTCTCCAACACAAAAATCGATGAGGCGCCCGCCCACCCACACAACATTCATCTCGGCGGTTGAGACTCCAGCTTCACACATCTGTGGGATGTCAGCATCACTCGTGGATTTACCAGTGTCGACAAAACACGCACGCCTGCTCTCGCTCTCCTCCCCTCGGGGTAACATCGGGACACGCCGCATGTCCTGGTCGAGCTCTTATCAGGAGGCAACAGGGCATTTTTCAAGTCTGCAGAAATCTGAGATAATATGTCAGTTTGCCTCAAGGGGTCAAGTGGAGCTCACTATAAATGCTTATTGTTAATAACTACTCATTTGTTGGGCCGTGCAGTGGAGTGGAGCGATCTGTTCTGTTGTTGCGGTAACCAGAGAAGAAGCCACAGGAGTTAAAGCGATTTCTCCCTCCACACTCACCAGAAAATACTCACATGTGCAAATGAATTCATTACCTGATGCTGCCTACGTATGCCTACATTCCCACATGGTGAGGAGCATTTAGATAATGGTTTGGCATTTCGGAAACACACTTTATCATTCTTTTGCTGAGTGTTAGATGAAAATATTGACACCCTGCTCTCTTAGTTTAAAGCTGGAGCCAGCAGGCAGTTAGCTTAGCTTAGCATAAAAACAGTAAGTGGGGTTGAAAAGTTCCATCCTCACAAAATGACAATTTGTTTTTGCTATTTTTGTTTTTTGTGCAGATTAGAAAAGAACTAGTGTGGGAAAAACATGGATGCTACAAAATGTTTACTACTACTTTCTACTTTCTAGAAGCTTTCTAGAGATTGTTTTGTTCCTTTAATACAGAGAAAGTGCTCCAAACATGCTGTGCAGAGATGTTGCGTATGCGAAGTTTCTGCTCTAAAATGTTTTCAATTCCCTGTCCAGATGGCACCACAGAAAAGGAACTCAAAATCATTTCAAAACAGGATTTTGTGAAAGATGTTTTCCAGTTTAGAGTGTCTGAGATCTCCTGAAAAGCAGGCCGGGCCAGGTTTGCTGTTACACTGTGCACACGTCAAGGAGCTCGACAAGCGCTCGGCCTTCACACTGATTCCCACCACCGCTCCTGGGGGATCAGAAAAGCGGAATAAATCAAAAAGTAGATTCTCAGTATTCATCTCAGAGGGAGAGAGATGGAGACCAACATATAGCAGACAGCCCACCGCCAACAGCCTCGTTCTTGCAAATGTACAGCCTGGCAGCCTCACAAGCATCCAGCCTGTTGGAGGATGCAGGAATGCGACAGAAGGCTTCATGGCAGGCTCTAATCGAGAACAGACCTTCATTCTGGACACCAGTTTCGAGAGAAAACTAGCATCTTGTCGTCTTCCAAACTGCGAGATGATGTCTATTTAGAAACTAATAAGGAAACTATGCTGTGCTGCTGTCAACTTGTCAGCTATTGTTTTGTCTGTTTGGCCTCCTTATGACATGTTTGCTCACATTCTGTGATCTTAAATCAAGTTAATGAAGACTTTCTAGTAAAAAAAAAAAAAAAAAAAGTGGTCAGGATTAAAATCACATTGTGAAATGACTACAGCCGGATCTCGTTTTTGCATCCCTCCCCCTGTTTCACATCCGTGTTTGTTCATTGATTTTCATCGTGGATGTGCCCGGCTGAATCTGAGTACACTGCATTCTGTGAGTCAGCACAAGTGATAAGTGGCTGAGTCAGAATGACTTGGTGTGAGCTTTGTAACATGCTGTAACTAAGTAGGCCGCTCCTCACCAGGAAGCTATTTTTACTTCTAGAAAGCTTTGGAGTGACCAAACACATCATCTGGTCACCATGCTGGTGGTCCTTTGACTTTGTGCCGTTTTGAAGTTATGACTCAGCTATAAACATTGTGATATATTAAGGGCTATGGACAAAAAAGTTTATCAGTATAAGAGCACTGAAGCTGAAGGAGATGCTTCATTTCGTTTGTAAGCCCATTTGTTTTTTCTTTCTTTGTTTATGATATACTGCCAGTCTATATTGTTTTAGTCCAGATCTCATCATTGCTTTGTGTGGCAACACATGAAGCCTTCTTATTTGGTCTGGCTTAGACTGGATCAGTTTAGACGACAGCCATCCTTTCCTCTGAGAAACCTGAGTGGACAGAGTATAATCCTGACCCCGGTGAACCGTGACCTTTCCTGATCCTCTGCTCATAGGTGTTTTAAGCCTGAAAGTCGGGAGATTTCCGAGACAGTCCTAAACCTTGTATTGGTGAAAAAAAGCGTTCCAGTTCTCTGAATTGATCCCCCATATTTTTCTTGAGTTATGGTGTTTTGTAATTATGCAGATTTTCTCCCCTGTGGACGCGCTCTGTCAGTCATCTGCGGGGCGAGTCATATTTCATGTGCTCAACACGAGCACCACGGTAATGACACACAGGGACGCTCCACCCGCCGCGGTTCCACCGTGTTACCCCTGCGTTACCGCTGCCGAGGCCGATGTGCACACACGAGCCTCAGTCCCAGGGCAGAGAAAGTAGAAGCCCGTGTAGTGTTTTATATGTTACAGTTACATGGGTGAGTGCTGCACACTCAACCTGCCCTGGGCCTGTTTCCACTGTGAAGACACTCGCTTCAGTGGACAAGGACAAGCCGCAACCTTCCCTGACATGACAAAGCAGTGGGCTGTGTAAAAGTCTCATCTGACACAGCTGCTTGACTCTTAATGGTGTGTTTCTCTTCACATGACAGCCCTTCTCACAACGTTATGACCGCAAATTGTTCATGCTATTAGGGGAACGCTTCTTTTACCTCTGTGGAAATAAGAAATGGCCAAATAACTTATTGGTGTGTTTCTCCTGTAATAATCCAGTAGGAGAAGAAACTGTAGAAAACCTGATTTTTTTTTTTTTTTGCAAAAGTGCGGTTCGGATTATAACACCTCAATGGCTTCTTGATGGATTGCTATGATGTACTATGCAGACATTTATGTCTCCCACAGGATGCATTGTTCACCAAGTGCCATGGTCAGGTCAAAATTAGAACCAAAGTACATCTAGTATGGATGTAGACTCTAAAGGCACCAATGTTGCCAAGTTTGAACCCTCTAGCTTTCTTTTTTCATTCTTTACACAACTATTTCTGTCATTTTTTACACCAAGAACTGAGTGTAACACTGCGAATGTCTCCATGATATACAGAGAAGACACACTCCTTACTTCTTTCAGGATTTAAACTCTTTGCCTGTCGCCCCCTTCTCTCTATTCACATCACCATCCAGCCATAAACACTTGATTTCCTTCTCGATTGGACAACATCCTGTACCGACCACTTCTGGCCCGTTGTCAGAGCAACAGACTGTTAAACTCAAACCTGCAGTGCAGCTTTTCACAATTGGCTGGATTATTTCTTTTCAATATGAAAGCCCTCCATGAAGTTATTTCAAATTGCTGTAATTATGGGCAGCAATCGCTTATGTTGACATAATTCGAATCTTCAGATGGGAATATTGATTTCCTGTAACTTCACAATAAAGCAACTGTTATATGGTATCTTTGTGCTCGATTAACACATCAACAACTTCTTAACTGTGAATGCACAGGGTCAGGTCAGCTGACTTGTTGTTGTATATGTATATATCCTCTACAGCGAAGAACAGGGGCCCTGTCTTTATGGCTATTTACATGTAAAGAAGAATCATTTGCATCACCTGACCTTACTGTTACAGCAAAGAGCCCTCCAGCCTCAGAGAATAAAGAACCACAATCCACCGTGAGCTCTGAACATCCCACATTGATTTGCTTTTGCCGCTCGGCTCGTTAACGATGCTGATTTTATTTACATGCTTGTTTAACTCGAGTGTTAAGTGTTAGTGTTAGTTCCTCTTAATTAAATCAAACGCATGGTGCCCACATGCGGCCCCCTCCTCCCCTCCCCTTCCTCTGCGAGACGGCAAAGGGCAAACTGTCACCCTCGGCGAGGAAATCAGGTGTATTAACAAGTCAATGAGAAATCCGCGTGTGTATAATTTCACAGTGAGCACATGTGACCTTTGTTAATGATGCCACTCAAAGCTGCAGGTGGTGTCTCTCAGATGAACTCCCGGGGGAGGCGGCTCATTCCTGCACACTGGCAGGGGAGTCAGAGAGGGGGAAGAAATGCGGAAATAAGAGGAAACCGTCGTCCGAGCCGCTTTGCATCAAAACTTCGGCAGGTCTGCACACTTTGTGTCGGGGAGTCACTTCTCTTGCCGCTCCGTCAAAACGGATCTGGCGTCTCCGCGGCTCCCAGTTCCTGCTCATGGTCGTTATGCAAACATGTTTTCATTTGGGGGCGCTCATCTGTGCATAGGTTTTTATTATCCTCCCACCATCCAGCTGAGAGTCGAAGAGGGGAGGAGGAGGAGGAGGTGGGGGGGGTACTTACCAGCTCATGGACCGGCTGAATTCCCCGGCAGGTAAGTAGAGAAAGAGAGAGAGGTGGAGGGGGGGGCAGAGATGCTTAAATTCAGTCATGTGCTGTGATGAATCACTCTTGTTATCCTTTTTTCCCTGCCTGAAATGACCCTCATACTGTGCCGACTCTACCCGGAGTGCTGTTGGTCCAGAGCTCTGTTTCAGTGGGGTGAACAAGTCCTTCAAAACCAATCTCTCCTCCTCCTCCATCCACAGCCTCCCTCTGCCTGCTCGCTCTTCCAGGCTATTTCCAACCATCTCCACGTCCCATCTCCTGGAGACCCCTCACTCCATCTTAATTTTTGCTCCGCGCTCTCATCACCTGCTGACTCACCCTCTCCACGCCCCCCCACCCACCCCCTTAACTCACCACCTCAACCCACCACTGTATCTCCCGCGTTCCTCCCTTTCCCCCCGCGCCGCATCACGCACTTATCACATCTAGTATCGCAAAGAATCAAATGTGAAGGCCGGCCGCGCTCTCGCTGCTTAAATCTCCCCATAATGGAGCTCAAGGGTATCTGAAATTGAGTGTGAAGACTGCATCAAGGTCATTTAGTCCACCCCATAGGATAGTGATGGATGTCTTGTCTGATTGCTCGATTTGGCTGCCCTACTTGAGGAAGGGGAGGGGGGGGGGGCATATCCCATTGCACTTTTCTTTCTGGGTGAGGGGAGAGTGTTGCTTTTGCGCTGATGGCCAGAAAGTCATTCCTAGCGGGGGAGAAAATATGGAGGAGGGGAGGAGGTAGGGAGGTGTAACAGGAGGCGGAGATATTGTATAATAGCTGGTGGAGCTTGGAGAGACAGACAGAGAGAGAGAGAGAGAGAGAGAGAGAGAGGCGTTCTGAGTCCAGATTCTTGAGTAAACATTTGAAGGGATTAAAATAAAACATATTGATTGCTGGATGGATGGCGCACCATCTGTCAATACGCTAATCTGCCAAATTGACTGCGCCTCTCGGAGCATTGTGTGGCTCCAAACAGCTGGATTCAGTCATAGAAAACCATAAACACCAGCCGTAGTCAGCTGAAACCTTTCCCAAGTGCCTGTGATTTATAATCCCCTGGATTGTGTGTGTGCACTTGTGGGAATTACTATACACTGTGGTTGGACATGTAGGGCTCAGCCCATGCTATTGTATTGTCAGGGTCGAAAAAAAGCTTCACACACTTGTGGAGGAGCATGATCCAAAAGTGTCTCTGCCATTTTTCCTGGTCCATCCACTCTCTTTAAAGCAGCTTTGCCAAGAGGAAATTGGTGACCCACGACGCCCTTTTCATCCAATCTCATTTGTCACGTCTTTTTATGCATGACTATTATAAAATTAGGTTCATTATCTCATTTGATTCGCTGCAATAAACTGTGTAATAAAGTATAACGTCATAATGAGTCAAGAAGCTAAACTCCATGTAATTATATTTGTGTCTTAATTCTGAGCATGGGATGAGACAGTTTGAACAGATGCAGAGATTCTTTCCCTTTTTTTTCATGCAGGCGCGTAAATGATCGTCAAGCAAAGAGTAATTTAAATTGAGCAAACAAAAATCTATTCTGCACTCCCTAACCAGCACGGGAGAGATTTAACTGTTTCCCAGCTGAGTCGTAATCTTACCGGTGATTGGACAGGAGCCGAAGTGAGCGTCGAAATTATTTTAGTTTACTCTGAAAGATCTATTTTTTGCCCGACGCTAATTTCTCCGCATACATAACTATGGCACATGAAAAACAAATCCTCGTCTTTGCGCGGCGTGCTCAGAGGCGCGACGCAAATGAGCTCAGCTGAGCAGGACGCGGCGCGCAGTCATCCTGCGTAAGGCCGCGGGTCTTAAGTGGAGAGCTGTCAGATTTGTAATCAACGGGCAGGTAATTGACGAGTGAGGCGTGATTGTCTTAGGCTTTATTCAGTGTTATGCTTGAGAGTTAACAAAGCGTGAGATTGGGCCGTGCCTCTACGCTGCACATTCTCAGCTTGCAGGCCTTTTGTTCTGCAGCCTTTTGTGGAGCCTGCCCCGGATTCATTGAAACTCTCCGCTGCTGAGAGAGCTAGAGGAGCTGCTTTCTCTCTTTTTTTTTTTTTGCCTTTTTTTTTTTTTTTTTTTTGTCGCACACCCTCATTCTCTACTCAACACACACACATGCACAAAGGCTGAAGCTCTGCCAGCATTTCATGGGATAATCTACCTTCCTGAAGGTTCGCTAAAGCACCCTCTCCCTCCCTCCTTCCCTCCTTCCCTCCCTTCCCGCCACAACCCCACTTCTTCTCCTGCCTCCTCCTCCTCCTCCTTATCGGCCCCAGTGTAAGCAGCATGTGGTTTCCTGCCAACTTCTGGGAGCCGTGAGCAGCCTTTCCAAACAGGAACACGCATGAAGACATTCCACCGCTGAAGGAAACAGTGTCCTCAACCGCCCTCCCCCCCTCCCTCATTTCCAATCCCCCCGAGACGCTTCCACACATCCCACACAGCTCCGCCGGGGCTTGACCACTGGACAATCAACGCACATATAAACACGCACAAACATGCGCGCGCACACACACACACACACACAGAAGACCATGCACAGAGTACAGCCATTCAGCACAGCCATGGACATGGAAATGAAGATGGCTGTGTGTGTGTGTGTGTGTGAGAAAGATGAAGACAAACAGAAATAGTGGGAGTAACAGCGCGTGCGTGACTGTGTATGAGAAAGAGACACAGAGTGTGTGTGCATGGGTATGTATGAGAGAAAGAGAGAGCGAGAGAGAGAAAGAGAGAGAGAGAGAGTCCACAAAAAAGATTATTCTTTTTAAAGAAATCCACCATCAGCGTCCACATCATTCATCATCATGTGCTGTCATGTCAGGATTTTGATTCGGGAGTTCTGGAAACTCACTCTTTAGTGTGTTTATTCACTGCACTTGTCCATAAGTTGTTGGAGAGGTTCTTTAACTGTACTTTTTTTTATTGGAAATCCATGAAAGCTTTAGTCGAAACGCAAACATTGCTGTGAAGAGCACTGAGAGAGAGAGAGCAGTTGGAGGGCTGTTATGTGCCTGTTAGAGGAGTAAATTTGTTTAACATTGCAGCAGGGCTCTTTGAAACCAGACGGCAGGTCTGGGCAAAAGCAATAAATCTGCAAAAAAGCGGCAACGCTGCTCTTAATTTTGATAAATGTGGTGAGATACAGAAAGACAGAACACGTGGGCATCATCTGCAGGTGAAAGTTCAAATGGGACTAATCGTGGTGATACAGGGGAACCGGGACTGACGCAACGGCATCACGATGCAGCTAACAAAGGATGACTTGTCCTCTTAATGACAAAGGCAGCATCACTGGGAGGGCAAAATAAGCTGCGTAATTAGTAGGCATAGGAGGAAGAAACCATAGGAGGCTTCTTCTCAGCACAAGTCAAACAAAAATAGGGACTCGGACGAGCAAAAGAAGGCTTTAAATCATTTAAAATCTTATTTATAAGCTCTGTGTTTTCTCTCCTGGCATGCGAGGCGTATCGATCGGGGGGACGTTGTTGGGGAATACTGTGAGGGATGATTAATCATAAGTCACTTTTCTCCTCTGCGCGTATGGATCAGTGCCAGAGAGAGACAGAGGACGTCTCCTCAATCCACTGCCCCGCTGCCTTTTTAGCAGCCAATTCTGCCACTCCTGCCCCGCTCTCTCCATCTTATCTCCACTCCTCAGTTTCTGAACGTTTGCGGGCAACAAGCAAACAGAGCAAAATGGCCCCGGACAGAGATTTTGAGAAACTAATTTCTTCCCTCCTTTCCTGGGTGGTTTGTGCTCACCAGGCAGATACGTGGCACGGCATCTTTTTGTGTGCCCACATAAATGATTCAGTGGCATATTGAAATTACAGAGTGGGCTCCTCTGCTCAAATTGCAGAGGAGTTTTGAGATTCAGGTCAAATGTTGGATGCTCAATACAGACTGAAGTACTTGAGGCGAGATGACTTGTTTTTAAGATGTTGGACAGATTTATTCTTCTCTGAGTTTAGCTGCCACATACTGTTTCATGTCTTTTACTACTCAAGCTTTGAATGGGGTCCTTCTTCTTTTTTCTGCCAACAAAGTCTGCGAGACAGTCATCGCCTATCTGATTTGGGTCCTGCTCATGAACATTTTAATCTTCCAGATCAAATGTTCTATGATGGCTACGGGGAAAAGGGTTTCATGAATTTGTCTTCAGTTTCAATTTCGTCTTCAGTTCCTGATATCGCGTTATATCATACAAAATGTGAACTTGCTTGGCTTTGTGACACTTTAATGTCTTCAGTGTTTCAGTGGAAAACTCTCAAATACTGAAATCCTGCACAGCTGTCGACCAGTAGACCAGTAGATACCTCGGTTTGTACAACCTCCCCACCCCGAACATTACATCACGGGCCAGATTTACCACTGACCCTTTCTGCAAAGACCCATAGTTTTTCAAATTCTTGCCTTACAATTTTACCCTTTTCTATGCCTGCTGGATGGTTAAAAAGCTTTAGAAAGTTTTTTTCCTCCAACACCTTTCCAGAATTGGTAAATAAGAGGGGGTTGAATTCTCCTTACCTCCCTTTTTTAATACAAGTTCTGTCATTTTGCTCATATGTACAAATGAGTGCAGGTCTATGGCTTTTTGCGGCAAGTGTGTCTGAAGGCGTGTGCTGTTATCCCCATTCAAACAAGTCCCCTCCCCCCCTTTGCACATGGTGGGCTTTTACCTCACCTTTGACTGCGGAAGGTCTGGAACAACCATAAACACTTCTTCAGACCTGGACGGCTGACACATAAAAATGAGTTTGTTTCAGGGATACTTAAAGCTACAGTTTAGGGAGTACTGGCCATAGTAAATAAAATATGGTTAAGGTATAGCTGAGATGATGGCAAGATTGTGGTTACGGTTGATAAAAGGTGAATGGCGATCACAGGTCTCTGAGGGGATGCATGCTCCAAATCCTCTGCATGAAAGTCCCACTTGCTACCCATCCTCCTCACCCTTCAGATTCCTGTGAGCTTCAACAGAACTGTGTGTTAGATCGTTAAAAAAGCTCTGTGTCCAACCATTTCTGGAACTTTCCAAACCTCACAACTCAACATTCAATCCCACCTCATGCTGCGACTGGTCAGGTGCACAAAGGTAAGAGAGGTGCCAGGCTTTGGACCTCTCTCTCCAGATGTCCTTTTTCACTCTTTTCACAGCCGCATCTGTCACATTTTTGCGTTAACAACTGATTGCAGCACAGTGAAAGTCTAAGAGAAACCCAAATATTTACCCCCCCACCCCACCCCCCTTTATTACAGCTTTACCTGCAGTTGTTTAGAACAGTTAAACACTTTTGACAATTCATGCTTTTGAGAATTACATTCCCCCCTCCCTAAATAAAAAACACATTGCTTCCTGCACTGGCATTTCATGCTGGTCGGTAAATCGGGAGGTGTGGGATTGTCCGATGTGGACATAATTCCTGGGACACTGTGCATTTGCTGCCACTCTGTGATGACGATGATGTTTGATGGGCGTATTGGCTGACGCAGAGATTGAACCTGCGATTTCTCCAAACACCAGACATTACTCAGTTTTTACACATGCATGCCTAGGAGCAGTACAACCTCAATCTTCTGCTGTCAGACACTGAGCAGCCCTCTGGAGTTATTGAAATTCAAGGCTGCTGCGCGCTTCAAACAGCGTGCTGCTTGAGACAGTGGATGCAGTCAGATTGAGTCTCAGCAGTTTTGTATTGTAGGTAAAAACCAACAGTCTGACGGCGACTCACTTGTTCTGCCAGTCTCCGAGGGGTGAAATTTTGCAGTTTTGTACAAACACGATCAATAAAGTTATTCTTTCAGTGTTTCTCACCCCTGATTTGTTTCACCACCCTAATGTCATGCTGTTCAAACCCGACTACTCATCTCTCATAAATAATGAATGAGGGCTAACTGTTTGTCTTGTGAAAATTGCCGGCGAGTAATGTAAGCGCCTTGCTCAAGGGTGTAGTTGATGAGGGAGGGAAGAATCTGCTCCACAAGTGCACTTCTCTCGCCTTCAGGCCGGCTGCTCTCAGTAAATGTTTGTTAATGCCTCCTTTAGTATGTTCTTCATCCCGGTTGAATCAGCGAATACACCAGCCCGCTCAGATATCCTGATTGTGGTCTGTCTAAAAAAGAAAATCATATTAATCAATCTGCAAGGACTCGTCTCTTCCCTCGAATACAGATGAGCTCCGCTCGCTACACTCTGTGCAAGTGAATGCTGCATAACTTGCAAGTTAAAACAAAAAAAAAAAAAAAAAAGCAGTTTTCCCAGGAGCTCATTACAGAACCAGTGAGGCAGGGCTTAATGTTGTTTTGACTGAATTGTAGTTATCAGTAGGCCACCGTGATGAAGCTCAATTAGAGCAGCATGCCATGAGCTAAGCAGAGGTAATCACTGGGCGGAGGGCAGACTTATGTGGAGGCACGGATATTCACTCTGAACAAAAAAAAAAAGCGAGGGATTCACAATAGGACCCGGAGCCGTGGAGAGCGGCTAATGAGCCTACATGATTCACTCTTGGTCTCCCCCACTGAGAGCCTTGTCCTGGGCAGAGCGGAGGCGCACAAGAGGTGCAGGGTTTGCTCCAACACATTCCATGACGCAGCCTGTCAGAGCCGGGAGGGCGAAGGGCCGATTAAAAGTTTATCTCGCAAAGGCTGGACGAATAAAGGTCCCCTGTGTCTTATTAGCGTCTTGAATCAAACAGTAAACACGTCCCACAGCACACGTTTATTTCTGTAAACTTGGGACGACAATGTGTTCAGTAAGGGTCTGCCGGAGTGGTCTTCAGGAGAAATGCTTGCTGTCTAACAGCTAATGTTTTTGCCAAGACAACAGTTACTCTGCACAGATAATCCACCGTGCAAGAAAATTTATTTCCCAACAACTTTACAGGACAGATTAAAACTGTCTGTGCTCTTACTGTGCAAAAAACTACTTTAATGGAGCTGAGGGGTGGGAGTGAGTCCTTAAAGGATCTCAGACGTTACTTCACAATAAAAGGATTGTGTGCTGTGTGTGGAGTTTGCATGTTTCACACGGTGTCCTCCAGATACTCTGGCTTCCTCTCACAGACCAAAAAGGTGCAGCCTTGGTGAACCTGAAACACTCAAACTGCCCACACATGTGAGATTGAGCGCAAATGTCTCCGTCTGACCATGTTTAAACTTAGAAAACTGTCAAGAGTTTTTTTTTTCTCTTTCATACATCTGACACACGCTGAGAGAGGCTCAACAAGCGGGATGCATCCTTTGGTGCTCAATGAATCATCATGTATACATCAGTAACTCTATTATGTGTAATAGAAGTGTTACGATTAAGGAGTTTATAAATGATGTCAGATTTTTTTCTATAAATCAAAATAAAAACAGGATTACTTAACATCTGGGCTTTACCCTTTACCCCGTTTTTATATTAAGATGTATTAGTACTTTTCTGTAACCTGCAGTAAAGTGTTTCTGTAACTTTTCTAAGTTACCTTCATGCATTTACCATTGTTTCCTTTCTTATCCCCCCCATATTTCCTCTGCCTTGTGCACCCTTTACAGCGCGTTTTAAAAGTTTGAGCATTTGCCATCACAGTCTCCATGAGCGGCCGCCGATCGTGCAGCATCGTCCTGCGTCTTTGTGCCGTGTGCGGGTTGACATGAGGTCTGTCAGCTTGCTGGAGTAGTCATGAGAAGAGCTGCTAAATCTCCATCCAGACTTTTAAAGGGAGGCGCGCTGTGATTGGCCGGCCGCGGGTCACGTGGTGCGGTGCAGTCAGTCGCCGTGCCTGGAGCCAGCGCTGAGTGGAGCCTGTCTGCCAGCAGCTTCAGCAGCGGCTCTATCTGGAAACACACTACACTCACTGACAATTAAAGGAGGCCCCCCCTTTTTTTTCTTCTTATTTCCGAGGACTATTCTTCACCATGGGCGACAAGAAGAGCCCTACCAGGTAATGCGACCGCCCGCTGTCGATTTCCACTTTGTTTCGTCCGTCTCGGGCTCGATATTTGGACGCGTTTCCCCCTCAGCTCAGGGCTCGTTTCTCCCTTTTTCACTTGGTATGCCACAGCTAGCTAGAATAGTGCAGTCACTATGGCGGCTTCTCGCTCCCTATAACCCAGTCACTTAACAGACAAAGGGAAATTTTTCAGAGGAGACGCCTGCCATTCCCCGAAACGCTCTTCCGCCTCGACGAAGCCTTTTGGAGGGTCAATGTCGAAATGGGCATTGTTTGATATCGGGTTTGTTAGCCGACACGCCACGCTTCGATGCCGAAAATTTTTAGCGCTGCCTGCCTGCCTGCTAGCCTAGCTGGCTGTACGGTCGGACGGTGAGGAGCTCCGCCGCTGTGTGTATGTGTATGTGTGTGTTTTAGGGGGGGTTCATCTACCGACGGGAGCTGAGCTCGCCGGGACTCGAACCCGCGGCTCATGACACACCGCCGCGGCGGAGCCGCGCCGAGCGACTCGTCCGCCGCACGACGCGTCGTGTCCGCCGCCGTCTCCTTTCTTGTCAATGCGCGGAGAAATGAAATAATAGTAATAATACTGGTGTCGGCGGTGAGGCGAGAAGTAACTTGACCTTAACGCGTTTTATTCTTTTTCTTGATGTGCAAAGGCCAAAGAGACAAGCCAAACAGACCGCCGATGACGGCTACTGGGACTGTAGCGTCTGCACCTTCAGAAACACCGCCGAGGCTTTTAAATGCAGCATCTGCGATGTGAGGAAGGGCACATCCACAAGGTAAGGTAGCTCTCTCTCTCTCTCTCTCTCTCTCTCTCTCT
>JAOXYL010000100.1:23356011-23366204 GCA_028564955.1 Terapon puta | reverse complement strand
GGCAGCCTCCTCCTTGTTGTTGCTGACACACATATTGTGGTTGCCATTTCTGGTTATTAACATTTGTTGTCTTTTTTTCTCTCTCTTTCCCTCTCTCTCTCTCTCTCTATCTATGCCCCTCAGGCCCAAACTGAAGAACATTGACCGGAGCACCGCCCAGCAGCTGGCTATCACCGTAGGGAACGTGACAGTGATCATAACAGACTTTAAGGAGAAGACCCGCTCGTCCTCCACGTCCTCGTCCACCATCACATCCAGCGCGGGCTCCGAACAGCAGCACCAGAGCTCCGGCTCCGAGAGCATGGACAAGGGCTCGTCGCGCGCCTCCACGCCTAAAGGGGATCTCTCTCTGGGGCACGACGAGTCGTTCTGAGGTCCCGCCCCTCGCCCCACACACCCCCCGTCCTCACCCCGCTCCGCTCCCCCTTTCCTGCCCCGACCCCCCCACGTTTCTGGACACTATGGATCCCATAGGGGGAGAGATTTCACCTTTTCCCATCGCTGCCCCACCTCCATTCCATGACCACACCTGGATGCTGAGAGGAACAGTGCGGTGCGCCTGCCGGGGAAACTAGCGCCCTGCTGGGGTTGAGGGGAATTTCCCTCGTGGTTACACCCGTGGCACAGGCGAGGAGAGCTGGGCTACAAGGAATATGCCCCTGTCCCCAACCCCCCCCCCTCCTCCTCCCCCTGCGGTAGCATCCAGACACTTGTATGTATTGTTTTATATTCGTACGTGGATGTGAGGCCAAGTCGACATTTTTTTTGTTCTGTTTTTGTAAAGAAGAATTCTCCGCTGGACACAATAACACCATCATTTCAATAACTTTAAACTATTATTACCCTTATTTATTACCTGTTGCACCTGTATACTTTTGATGTTCTCCTTTTTATGTTGAAGCTTTGCTGTGTAGCTCTGCCGATCGATCATTCCTTCAGTGTTTTTATTACAGTTTGAAAATGATAGGACAAGACAAGAGTCACACACTCACAGACACACACACGCACGCACATACATATACACACACACACTGGTGCTAGATACACTGTGAAGCAGTTTTGCAGATCTGGGATTGCCCATTCACACAATGTGACAAAGTGCTGACGAATCAAATTCTCATTCACTTTTTCTCAACAACACTGTTTCACTCTGAACACTGTCGGGACCTCCACCAGGTCTGCTACTTGTTCTGTACAGGTCAATGTGCATCGGAAGAAGGTCACCTGAGGTTCAGACACCTGACTTTTTCAACTAGATTGTCTATGATTTAGTATGCTATAGCAGATCTCTTATACAGTATCTTATGTCCTTAACTGTACAGTGTAGGCTGTTGTGTAAAACACTAAAAGCTGTTGATATTTTCTGCATTCCGTACTTAGATATTGAGTTTTCTGGCTGATGGCAGAGCTGTCCTCTCAGCTCTTGAGCCAGAGTGTTTTTTTTTTCTCTCTTGTGACTGAAGGATGGTTACATGCAGTTCCACCTGGTAAAACCACGTCGGACTGTGAAATAGACCCGTTGTGTCAAGCTGTTGTGAATCAATTTCACTTTTCTTTTGTTGTGGTCCTGAAGATAACTTTTGAATCTTCATTCTCTCCACCCGATCTCCCAGAAAACAAGTGCAAAGACGTGAACAATTAGCAAAGACTGACAATTCAATTGACTTTGATTTATTATTATTATTAATTTAAGACTCCTGTCATTGAAGGCAAAAACTATTGCAGTAGTTAAGAGAAGCAGAATTGCTCTTTCAATTTTTAGAACAGCAAGGCTTATTTAAGGGTTTTAATTCACTTTTCACCTTAGCTGATACTATACCAACATAATTTCCTTTTAACTGTATGAAATTGTATAAAGAATAAATGTGTATATGATATCTTAGTTTTATTTATTGAAGGACCAAAGGAATTTCATAATGACATGATAAATAGACAGATAAATAACAATTTGAAATGCAATTATCTAATGTGTGAGATGAATAACAGTTTAAATAAAGACTAATATAATCCATGTAAATGGTGTTCTTATTGTCCACTTGTCTCTGTGCACGGCTAAATTGGGGCAGAGAACTGTCGATACTGTGAGTTGAGTTGAACACTACCGAGCGACCGGCTCCGCATCCAGTGCTGGATCGGGCCTCGTCGCAGGGCCACGAGAAGCAGACTGGGTGCGGGCGGGTCGCTGAGAAGAGCTCTGGGTCTGCTGGGTGGAAGCCCTCGCCCTCAGTAAGCCCCCCCCTTTTTGTCTGCTGGACAACCGCAGTACACATGTAGCTCCCTTAACACAGGCCCCCATCTCACCAACTGAGCCACTCCCAGAGCAACTAAAACCAGTGTAGGTGAGATTAACAACACCCAAAAAAATCTTTATATCCTACTAGGATCTGCGGGACATGATTTGATCTGTGTCGACTACGAGCTTTTGCAGTTTCGCACGTAGGGGTGACGATCACGTGTGTGTTGTAAGAAATGTTTGAAGCCCAAGAGATGTGTGTTCATACGTTTTTTTTTTCTGCTCTTAAGCTATGGTTAATATGTAATTATGTACTTTTATTGCATACAAATATGGAATCAGTGTTCAAAGCGAGGAAAAGCAATGTGAATAGAACTTAAAAAAAACAAAAAAAGTGGGACTGTTGGGTCAGAGGGGAAAAATGTTTTGTCCAATTTTTACTGAGAATAAAAGCCTGCTTTGTAATGCAATCTATTAGAAATGGGCCTAAAAAGCCATCTTTTCACCTGCCTTATCTGCAACCACATTCACTTGACTGAGTACTCCAACAGAAAGGATTAATTGTTAAATTATTGACAAATGGCCATTTGCTGAGTATATGAATTATTGCTTGTATATAGAATTTTAAAAAGGTGCAAAAGCAAACACTATGAATAATGGCATCGGAGCTGAAGTCTTTTGTTTCCTGTTTCCTTTCCGCGCAAGCAGTTCTGTTCTTGTGTGCGACCAGTAACCTTAATTTACTGTGTAAAGATGGTTACATTTTTTAGCTTTGTTTGTCAGAGACCCAAATATAGAAGGCTTGTTTACTGACTGTATAACCTTTACCGTGAATTTCCAATTAAGTGTATTATACAAACTCATTTCTTCCTATAACAATGTCTTGTACAATGCTTTTAAAGTTACTGCTCGGTTTAAAAAAATGTAAAAAGAAAAAAAAGTTTTAGGGACAGTACAATAATCCATTCTTTGTTTAATTCAGTCAAAGTTTTTCTTTCTTTTTTTTTCTTTTCCTTTTTTTTTCCAAACTTATAGCTGATGTGTCATTGTTTCCCCTTGTGAAATGGTCACATGTTCCTGGTGTGGAAATGTACGCAGCATTTTCAGCGGATCACGGCTCCTCGTCTAGCTTATAATGTTAAAATAATACATGTTTCTGGCATGTGCACGACTTTGCGCTTACAGGCTAACCCGATCATTTTCCTCTGCTTCAAATAGAAATGTCTATTTATGAATTTTGCTTGTAGTTTTTCACAAATAAAATTGTTAAAGTTACCTACTCTCTGGCTGCTTCGTGTGCTTTTGTTGGTGCTATTTTTTTCCACGTGAACACATGTACATATTTACTGACACGTGTAAGTTCAGACCCTCAGTCGCTTTTCACTATCAGGTAACAGGAAGTGTGGAAGGATCTGAGACGGCAGACTATTGATTTGGATGTCTCGGGGGTGTGCGTCCACAGTAGAGGAAGCCTCCACAGTGCAGTGACACATGACATGTAGGAGCCCTCGTATTGACAACAGCTCTCGATCACGCCTCCCTCCAGAGGCTGGTTAGCGGCCCACTAATGCTTCGTCTCTAAAAGCTCCAACCGACGGCCGCACTCCTCTGATGATCCACACTGATATAAGTCCACAGAAGAGAATAGTTGATGTGCTGTTTTAAAAGCAGATGCACTTTGGTGATAAGATTATTCACAAAGGCAGTGTGTGTGTGTGTTCTCTTTTCCATCAGGATCATTCATTAATACACTTTGTGCAAACATCCCTTTTTGCTCTGGTGCTGAAAAACTGTTTTGCAGCCTAAACTTTTTTTTAAAAAAGATTTGAGAGAACTCTGTGTAGACTTTGGATTTTATTTTCCACTTGAAGCTCAAACAAATAAGGAGTTTTGATTAATAATAAATCAGTTTTTATTTCTTTCAGTACATAATGAATCACAAACGCTCTTAGTATCTCCAAGTGGTTGATTTCTCATTTTTGAAATATATTTTACATCTTGACTGATGCACAGTATGATTTAGCCCCGGATACAAGCGTAACACCGTGCACTACATCGACTCTACGGGAAAGTGTTTGATCCAGGGGGGTAAAAGTCAAGACCTCAGCCCTTACTGCGTGCACTTTGATCATTCACTTTTTAACTTGGCTCTCTTAAGTCCCCCAATTTTATAGAAGAGCTCTTCTTGAAATATTTATCTGTAATTATTACATCTCATTTGCATGCACGGTGGAGTGTGTGAACTGTTACATTCGCCTATACATGAACATCTTCATTAAGTAGAAATGTAAAGCAGTAAAGAGGTGAACATGTATAGAGCACTCGTCGACTCCTTGCCTGTTACAGACCTCTCGAGCTGCTCGCCTCCCACTGATGAGACATCTGTTGGCTCCAGTTAGTCAACATATCCGACCCGTGGAATTCCAGTGAGAAACGGCGGCTCGGATAACACGGACGATGTTCCTGCTTTCTGCCTGCGCGAGGTAAGAGCACAGAATCTTCTCGGCTCTGGATGTTAATAACATTAGCGTGTCTGAACTTCCTTGTCTTGCCCTAAAAGAAGTGTTTATTTCTCTCGCTTGCTTCTGTGCAAAGCCCTTCACCGCCTTATTAAAATCCCGGGCCCTGACCAGATTGCTCTATGCTAATTATGCACTCTGAGCTAATAGGGAGACGACTGGGGAATGGTACATTCAACAATTATGGAATCATTACCATTTAACAAGCAAAGATGGTGTACTGTTTATGCACTCTGTTGTGCACATCTGTGCCCTTTTCGCGCTGCCAGATAAAGATCATACACAGAAATGTCTTCGGCTCAGACTACCCAGTATTTCTTTTTCCTTGCGTACATTCTTAATTGATGCTTTTACTCAACTTTTACGACTTCATGACCGTAAATTTGCTTGAGTAAAATATCAGCAGCAGTGTCAGTTCCTCAGTCAAAGCTACACCTTTTGGTATTCTTTTCACCTCTGGCTATATATCCCCAGGTATCCTTGAGCCCTCATACTTAACCTGTACCTGCTCCAGGGCTTCTGAGGAGGGAACACGGAGAATCTCCCCCTTGAGGGATAAATGAAGTATATCATAAAAAGAAAATTGCTTTCAGGTCACTACTCAAGTAGCAAGGGCAAAATCCTAACATACGAGGTGGCTTTCAAACCATAAAATAAAATTGCAGTTTGATGCGTCAGAGTAAAAAGTGAACAAGTTGGCCTCTCCTCTGAGGGTGCCGTTATGGTGTTTGTTCATAAGGTCTCGCAAAAGTCCACATATTATAAAAGTGCATCCAAAAGGCGCAGGCAGCACATCAGTAATCCATTACTCTCTTCTTTGGAGTGTAATGAGATGATGATGATGTAATGAGAGAACCACCAGGGTGAAACGAAGGCCTCACTTTTGGTGGCTCTCGTTTGTCAAACAGCAAAAAAACTGAACCCTTCTTCCTTTGTATCTCTGCCTGAGCTCAACGAGGGCGGCAGACAATGTCTTCCCTGGGATCATTTTCATTCAGGTCGAGGTCTGACCAGATGGGTGTCTTCCGTTAGACTCAACCCCTCTGCCAGCTCGAACCGCCGCGCCATGACCAGATCCATATGTTGGGGAAGGGCTGAACATCTGCAGATAAGAAACCACCACTTTTGTGTGAAAGGGAAGTCGAGGGGTTTGATGCAGAACTCTGGCAATGTGTGAAGCAGGGGGTGAAGCGAGCCATATTTCCTTTCAGACCACAACTTCTGTGATGTTAACTGTGTTGTTTGTGCTCATGATCCGGAAGTACTGACGAAGATGGGTGGTTCAAATAGCTTCGGATCACCCCCCCCCACACACACACTTCTGCTCTCTGGCATTTATTTTTACCATTGAGCGACAGTCATCAAAAGGCAAATTCAAGTGAATCATTAAACCCACTTCTTATTCGCTTCCTCTTATCTGTACAGTATCAAGCGGATCTAGTAGAAAATGGCATAAATCATGTATCAAAGTTTTCACATTTGCGCTCTACAGAGGAAAACCTCACGACTGCAAGGAAGTGGCAGAACTTGAACCACAAATCACACACATACAATTATACATCACTTCCAGGAACTTCATATCGGGTTACGTGAATCTGTTTTCACTTCATCTACTCTGTGGAAGGAGCTCGTGTTGGTGCGTTCTTTGTCAGCGCAGGCAGGCCGGTGCCAAGTCCAGAAACACAGAGAGACGAAGGCAAAGAAACACCTGAAAGTTCTTTGCAGTTTCATAGACAAACTTGAACTGAGTTGACTTAACAAGTGAACATTTAACTAACTCTTTTTCTACGCCTACTCGAGTGTCAAAAATATCAGAATCAGGTACACTTGACAGGATTTTCCATTTCTTACTTACTCGTTTGTTCCAGAACTTCTGACAATATCACAAAGGTTTTGCTCAGTTATTGCGGAACTCTACAAAATTCAAACTTTCCATTATTTTGAACACCTCTAGAACTTGTCATCTATACTGTTTTACAGGTTGGGCTTGCTGGTTCATTGTTGACAATCTCAACTCCACTTACTCACTTTTTCCAGAACCAATATCCAAATATTGCACAGTCTTCATACATTCATCAAGTCTGCTGCCGGTGCTGGTGAATTGGCAGGGTGTGACGTTTATAGATGGGGGTTGTGGAAACCTTGGCAACAAGTGATGGTAAAAATGATGTTCTATTTCGCACACGCACAGCTCACTAACAGGGCTCTGTGGGCACATCATTATGGAGCTGCACACTGAAAATTTGCATGCACATGCTCCGCCAATCAGAATCAGCCCATTTAACCATGCAGGGGATGACCTTGTGAAAGGGCAGCACTGACCCCTGCTCCTCAAAGACTCTTTAAAGCGACTCAGCATGTCGTCGTCAAGAGGCCGCAGACTCTGCTCGGCTTCCCTGATTGCTGCAACCAGCTTCCAAAACTTACCAGACACCTTGGATGGCTGGGTCATTTCTCCACCACTGAAGAGGGTCTCCATCAGCAGCTCCATCTGTGGTCCACCCCCTCCTCATTAGTGAGGCAGGACTCCTGTGCGGTGTTTAGGTCGGCTTCCAAAGCTGTGTTTTGCTGTTGTCTGCTCACCCTTCACTCACCATCAACCAAAGGGGGTTGTATGCTGAGGGAGGAGAAGCTGGGATCGTTTCCACCTGAATCAAATTGAAAGATTAACCTTTGGGTCAAAGGGTGCTCACAACCTCCAACTGGGTATTTTGAGTGGTTCCAGTTTGCTCATCAGGCAACACATATTCAAGCATGCTAACATTTGAGTGAGTCAAAGTAGTATTTGCCTCTCAGTTGTAGAATTTGTACACCTCAATCATTTTGGGTAAAAAAAAAAACACTACTGACTACTGGTCCGTTCCTGCTGGAATCGATTTGTTTGGGTTTATGTTTGGGCGGGAGCTCACCTTGTTCTCTTGAATATTATCCATACTCCATCAAGTTGATTTCTGTCCAGACTTCACTCATCTCTAAATGTGTTTGTGGTGCTGATTTTAGAAACCAAGCAATCATTTGAAACTACAATGACTTGTTTGAGTAAATGCAGGTGTGTTTATTTTAAAATGCATTTCAACATCCACAGAGAAAATGTTTGTTAGAGATATCAGCATTCATGCAGAAGGAGTGGATAGTGTCAGATTATTCTAACCTAGTTAACATTATGTGGTCAGGAATAGTAGTGTGATGTGAGGAATGTGTTTTTTCGCTTTACTTTTGTGTGCTTTATTCATTTTCAAGTCATATATTTTGACATTTACTCCATTATCCTTTATCCTAAATGTGTTATATATTAGCTGATTGAGCTGAACAGTGCCTGCTACTTGTGTCAACAAAAATGTAGAAAGCAGTGGACCTCTTATATGAGGAGGCGAAAGCCCGCAACTTGTTAGACAAGCTTTTTACTTTCTACTGGTCAGATCGCGTGTGTTTACACCTGGGAAATCAGACATCAGAGAGCTTCTGCAGAAAGCACCAGAAACAGAAAACAACGATCCACGCTTACATCCTGAGAACACATATGGAACAGCAGTGATGTATCTTTTAAAACGCTTCATTCCTATTGTACTTTGTTCAATATGACACATCCAACCTTCAACCTTTATTATAACAGTTACAAGGCTGTCTCAGAAGTTGAACAAAATTGCTGTTTGACATGCATCTGCTCAAACTGTACAAGCTATGCTGAATAAATAATTTCAAGAGTGCTTTTGCAGTGAACTTGATGTTCTGAACACTGCTATCGGGGTCACAAGAGCAGGAAACATTTCATATGAAAAGCATACTGTGAAACATATACCTTGGCAGTCCTTATTTAACCTTTACAGCTGTAAACAATGGAGAGAACCACTTATTTGGTGCCTATCAATCAATATGACATCGACCTCCACTCTGAGGGAATGATTTTCTCTCTGCCGACGGAGCTGTGTAATTGTGGCGAGGCGGTGATGATAGCTTACTTCAGAGACGTGTATTTATGGCCACAGTTCTGACTCCGCGCTGTATTCCTATTGACGTGATTATGACAAAGCTGATGAAGACGTCTCAATCAGACTCTGTGTCACTCTGCAGCCCACCAGAGATCAGGCACGAGCAGTGGGAGCTCACGCGCGTCTACGGGGAAGCTCCGGCTTCAGCCATGATTACTCACCACATGAGTGAGATTCACTGAGGCATCATCACGCCGACACAATCAATGTAGGGTCCCGGCGAACTAGCTCTCTCTGTATAAACTCCTGTGTGCCTGCCTGCTCAAACAACACAGACCAGACTGAAGTCAGATGGATTTTTAACGCTACCCCCCCTCCATCTGTCTGCTGAGATCAAATCTCCCAATAAAAGCGCAATGATAAAGGATTTATTGAGCAGCAACCTCAGTGCTCATAAAGTGGAACAGTAAATCTCTGTTGAAGAACTTTACCTCTTTTTTTTTCCCAGCCTGTCTGTGGGAGGACTTTTTTTTCCCTTTACAGCTGCTGCATATTTTCGTCCTATTTCGTGCCAAGAGGCGCACAGAAAAAGAAATGCTCGTTTCAAAGCATCCCGTGCATCTCGGAATATTCGACATCAAATCCCCTTCATTGTGAATGGACCACACGGCGAGAGCCAATGGCCCCTTTGTTATTATCTGCAGCTCGTCAAGATGATACAAGATAATGAGGATCATTTTATAACCTTAATCCTCCAATGTGTGTATGTGCGCACGTGTGTTTGGAGCGAGCCAACAAATGTCTGAGTCCGTGCATGCATGTTGGACGTGTGTGTGGAGCTACATAATGAGCGCGCTTAAGGATGGTGTTAACATGACCGGCGGTGCAGTAAATTATTGATGAACCCTGGAGCCTTGAGAGGCTTGTAAAGCAGCTTCACCTGGAGGTCAGAAGCGCAGTCTGTGATATCTGTCACAGCTCGCCCTCAGGGCCTGATCGCATGCTTTCTGACGCCATTTAGACATCACACTTACAGGGTAAATACATTAAACATGACCGCTGCATGTTTTATTTGGTTTTGCGTGCGTGTGTGTGTTTTTTTTTTCAGATCAGAAGACACGTGTGAATCGGCGTCGTTATTCGGCCTCGAGAGTAAACAGAGAATTGAGGAGATTAAGTTGTCCCCACGAGAATAAATCCCAGATATGCGCTGCTGCCTGTGTTGTTGTGGCTAATCTGCAGTTTTAGTCTCCTCCTGAATGCTTCGTCTTCTCTCTCTTAATGGGGGCGCATTACTTTATCATTTAGGCTAATTACTGCTGAATAAATGGCTCCTCGCTGCCTGTCAGCCGGCAGTGTGTAATCATTCTTGACCTACTCACTGAACTCCATGTTTTAAGTATGTGAACTGTATAATATTCGCCCTGTTTAATTATTAATAGGACCAAACTGCGTGGGATGCACCATCCATTTAATCTGTGCTCTGCTGTGGTTGAAGAGGGAGAGGAAGCT
>JAOXYL010000100.1:23330875-23342461 GCA_028564955.1 Terapon puta | reverse complement strand
AACGAGACAAAGTAAATCTGCCACGCTGTGTCACATTGTTGCATCACGTCCAGGAGAGTTTTTTTTTGTTTTTTTTTGTTTATTCATCCTTTATCTCCACAAAGCAATCCCTCAGAGACTGAAGTCTATTTTACAAGCGCCTATGAATAAATCACTAAAAACAAGTACAAAGACAAAAAAAAAAAAGAGGAACAATTCTCCAAACAACAAAGGGAGAACAAACAAGCGATGCGAAACACTAACAGAGTCACAGCGAAGGCGACGAGAATAACAAAGACGCAATTGAGGTGTTTTGGGGGAATGAGCGGGGGGCAGACTGGGGCGTGTGTGGAACAGATCAGCATACCCTGTCAAATTTAGCAGCTTAAAATCACCCGTGCACGTGATCGGTGTATGGCCCCTGTTGGAGCAAAGGAGAAGAAACACAAAATATTCCACTTGACACATATTCCATGCACGATACCACATACTGTTATACTGCACTATTTACTATAGGCATGCAACACTATGTTCTTCTCTTCTATACTTTTCTCCTCTTCTGTGCTTTACTGTACCAAGCTACTCCATATGATTTTATACATTTTTGTTGCAGTGTGAGACCTGAGCTGGCTGATGAGATTCCTTCATTCTCATTTCGCTGGTCCAGTGCCATTTAGTCTCTCGCTTGTCTGCTGTAGTTCATTAGCAAACCCATCACCCCCTTTTATTTTCTCTCTGTTTGGATTCCCACATGGAAGCTCCCCGTGTTTGCCTATTCTATTTGCTCTTTATAGGCCACATCTCTTCTCCGGGATACTTTACACTTCCCTTGAAGAAGTGCATTTCTTAGATAGTTCACTTACCCTCCTTCAGAAATCAGTGATTACTGAATTAGCTGCAGTGTGGAGCCTAGCTCCGCTCTTGAAGTCATCATTAAGCATTCCTTTGATTCACATTGACTCAGAGAAAAAGATCATCCCTTGCTCTGTGCTCGTGCTCTCCCGTGGCTTTGTAGAATCTCATTTTTGGCCGGAAATTGAAAACTCAAATTGCGTTGGACCTGCAACCCCCAGGCGGCTCAGTGGGATGCCTCCATCCTTTTAAATTCAGCCTATATGAAGGGCAAGTAGGGGTTTTTAGAGCAGCTTTGTTGACAGTTTTATTTTTTTCCCCCCACATTTTGAAAATTTGTTTCTCTGCGTAGCCTACTGTTTACATCATCCCTCTGCTGCAGCTTTAGAAGAATCTCTCTTTTCTCCTGCTTTTCAGTGAAAGCCCTTTTTTTTCCCTGCCGTGTGCCACATCCCCCAGAGCTCTCAGCTGTGTGCCCTATTTATAGAGGAGCACTCTGGCAATTTAGCTGAACAATGTGCTGGAGTCGCATCTTTGCTTCCATGTGATCTGGCGGGATGTTGACTACAGGCATCACATTTGCATTGCATGTGTGTGTGTGTGTGTGTGTGTGCGTAGCCTATATTGTTGGACCCATAAATGTCTCTCGGGTATCGATACACACGGTAACATCTCACTATTTACAGAGAAAGGCAGGCAGCTGTAACATCATTCAGAAAAATCACACAGATCGACGTGTAAGATGAAAAAGCACAAAGATGGGGTGGGGATTTCCGTGTCATGTAAGTACACGCTACTCTGCTGACTTTAAGATTGAATAAGCCTCAGACAGGAGCACAAACAGGTCCCAGAGCAGCATGTAAAAATGACTGAGTGTCCCGCCCAAGGTTCGCCATTATTGAGCTGCATTACTATATTAATGGCCAGGCTGGGTTAATTAAATGGAAGCCCTGTCGCCTCCTATAACTCACTGCAAGCGAGCTCAATTAACCACCTAATTAAATGCGGAGCTTGCATGAAACAAGTGAATTCACCTTGTGTCTAATCCAATTTATTGATCGATGCCCTCTGACAGCGCAAAGAGTCACACCAAACGCAGCGAGCTGACAGCAGGCGTGCAGAGGATTTCCATTAATCACTATTCAATCAACAAATCGTCTCATTCTTGCTTA
This sequence comes from Terapon puta, assembly GCA_028564955.1. NCBI lineage: Eukaryota > Metazoa > Chordata > Actinopteri > Centrarchiformes > Terapontidae > Terapon > Terapon puta. The sequence continues at coordinate 23,340,458 of JAOXYL010000100.1, read as the reverse complement.
TTTTAGCCAATCATGTTTTTTATTTGCCTCGTAAGGCCTTCCGTCGGCTGAACGACAACCAGGATATTCAGGTCAGTGTGCTCAGCTGTCCTTGACTCTTGCTTCAAAGAGATGAACGTGGCGCTGCGGCGTCATCTTCAGTGCGCCTTGGAGCCGAGCACTTACAACAGAAATGTGAAAGAAGCACTTGAAGAGCACTCTCCTCCTGCCAAACATGAATAAACACAGTGGTCTTTTTCAGGAGACACCAGATGTGAGCAAAGGCGGGCAGGGAGAAGCATGGAGGTGGACGCCGTACTCAGCGGAGTCCTGCATGGGAGGAAGTGAGTGTGATGAATGGGATGAGAGCCATTAAAGTGACATTGACAAAAAGGCAGGAAGTCAGATTATCATCTGGAGAGAAGGAAGTGTATTAGAGGTGATAGCCTTGGCCCGCAGCAGGTGAAATGCAGAGATCTGGGAGGAGTAAACTGCAGGCGAGGTCTTTAATCATTGGGCTTCCTCCGTGTGAGCTGGGAGTTGAGAGCCAATGGAGCTGGAGAGGAATCAAAAGCAGCTTTTTCTTTTTTCTTTTTTTTTATATACACACACACATTGTTTTTAAAGAATAAGGTGATATTCTGTATTCTCATTGCCAAAAAATGAAAGAAACAACAATTTACTGCTAATATGTAGTATTATCTTTGTAGTGAAGCCTGCTCTGCTTGATTCATCTCCACCATGGAACTTCATTGCTGTCCAAAAAATATTAAACCACACCAATGAGCCTCACTGTTGTGCTGGTCGACATGATCCTTCTTTGCCGTGAACTGTATTTTGAGTCAATCCCCCATCAGCCACCCTTTTCCCATAAACACAAATGGAGCGACAGATGTGCATCTGCAAAAAATACCCAATAAATGTGCTACTTACTGCTTTTACTTAATTCCTTTGATAAACATTCAAGCTGTGATAAGAATTTAAAGTACACGTGAACTGCTGTATAGGGCATCCAATATAAAATGAATATGTAGGACATTACATAAAAATAAATATATACTAAATAAATATAGACTAAAGTGTAAGAATTTAACAGTAAATTGCAAACCGGATGACATTTGTGTTACTTTTGTTTCATAATCTGAAACAAAAGTAATTATAAAAGTGGACATGTGACATTTAGTTAGCTTTGGTCTTTTCACTGGATTTGTTAAATATATAGAATATCACCACCTCTTCTTTTAATAGAAATAAATATGTCCATTAAAAAGTCATTGTGATAATAACTGTGATCCTGATTTGTCGCAGCTTTTTCATTAATGTGACATAGAGGCTGTTTTTCTTTTTCTTGACATGATAGTTATTGCATTATTAGTTTCTGTTACATAAATAGAGATGTTTGCAATGACACTAATGACACGTTACCTCAAGTGTATAAAAAATTACTTGTATTCAAATTATATTAATTTACAACTCCTTTCCATAAATGACACTATGGTAAGGCACAAGCTCAGCTGTTTATATTTAGCACTGCTATAAAAAAAAAAGAAACTGTTCAGTTTTTTTTAGTTTTCTAAACACTGTTTCTTCATGTATTAGGCAGAGTGACAGACTGAAGGCTTTGGTTTGAAATGTTTCCAAGTGTCGCATCACCTTAGCAGCAGGGAGGAGTGCATATGTATATGTGTGTGTGTGTGTGTGTGTGTGTGTGTGTGTGAGATGTCCTGCCACGTCAGATCCAGGGACGTCTGTCAGGAAAGATATAGTGCCGTTCTGATTCATCCCATTTTAAGCCCAAAAGCATGAAATGCAATTCAACCTTTAAGCTCAGACACAAAAATATAAATAACTGTCACAACTTGCCTTTCGTAAAACTTCTTCTGTCTGTATTCATACTCTTTATTGTCAGACTGGCACATCTGCTGTGCAGACTGCAGTTTCTGTCAGAGAATCAGGACAAAGCAGTCAGCTGTTCCCCTGTAGGCATACACACGCTTAGCTATCTTTGACTTTTCATATCAGTGTTACACACAAAGCTGTACGTGTCTCTGTGAGTGTGAGAAACAGGGACAGTGTTTGCCTTCAGAGCATCTTTGATCCCCATTGTGCTGCTGTCACAGTCCATCCTGTGTGTAGTGGATACTGGGCAACATAAAAAAGTATCCTCAGTAAAATAAAAAATCTACCTGTAAAATGACTTTGTATCCCGGAGCTGTTAGCAAATATTAATCCCAGTGACTCATGACCTATACTGACCTCACAGATCCCAAATCATGTGTAACAGCTGGCAACAGACATAATGGGCAAATAATTTCCTTTGGCAAAATAAGTCTTTTATATTCAAGGCCAATTCTATTGACTCAATCCTGCTAAATACTACTATTAGAATTAAGTTATATGGGCAAAAATAAAAATGGGATTCAGAAAAGAAGTGCAATACAGCAATGAAATACAACAATAATTATTTATATTATTTAGAAAAATCATTTAATTTTCAAGAATTTGTGAAAACAGTCTACCATTGAACATAATTAAGAATAATAAGTATGTGCACCAGGACACTTACATCTGTCTTACCTTTGCCTGGAGGGACACAACCTTGTGGAGTTGGATAAACCAAAATGAGCAGAATAAAAAGCCGAGTGGTGGAGACCAGAATTTGAATTTGAGAATAATCTTAATCCCCTTTTTAAAGCTGGGTGCTTTCAGGTACTTCTCTCTCAGCTTGAACATCTCATCACAACACACCACAACCATTTGTACTTTCAACATTTGGCGACATGTGGTGATTTGGGATGATTTTGCAAATCGCTTGATTATCACTACTACTTTTTTACATCCAGAGTAAGGTATTTAACATTCTCCTTTTTTCACAATACATGTGTGTTACTGCTGCTGCATGGGGTCCTTTATGGGCACCGTTTATGCTTTTGTTACAGTCAACAGAGAGATGACATGATTTGACAGAGAGAGAGAGATGTGGTCAGGTTTCCCGCTGGATTTGAACCAACGACGTGTAGCGGTTCATGGTAAGTATCTTAAACCTCCCATGGAGAAAGGTTTTATATAGTTGATTTGAATGGCCACATGGAAAGGCTCACTGAGAAGGGAAGAAAAAAAAATTTCAGATGATCTCTCTTCAAAGGCATCCGTGGTGCTGCACGTGAACACACCAGCACATGAGCACAAACGAGAATATATGTATATATATAACAAAAAAAATTTAAAGAGACATACCTGGCCGGTGGATACATTCAAGTGGACGTGGAAACTGTCAGATGCAGCTTCGCCTACTCAGACATCAGACAGGCGTGGAGGGATGTCTGACCGTCCAACAGGCACTTTGGTGGAAGCAGTTGTATAAGGATGTAATCTCTTAGGATACCAGGCGGCTACTTGAATTATTAATATACTGTAGGTTATTAAATGTGATTCAGTGAAAACCGGGAGTGTCGGCCTCTGGTGACTGAGGAACACTCAGCCTCCACATCCATCGTGTACACGCGGATGCTCACACGCCACGACAGCCAGAAATGAGATCTGATGTGCAGATTTTACATATTCAGACGTTGACCTTGTGGCACCGATGAACAGTGCGTCTTCGTTGTTACAGTACGCTCAACCACATACTGTGTTTCAGCCTGACCATCTCCGGAAATAAAGAACACTAGTCTACAGTCAACCTGCAGGCTTGCGAAAAACATTAGCTATTTTTTTCATAAGACGTTGTCAGCCTAAATGAGCAGCAAGTGAAGAATGTGATTTCCTGGAAATAGAATAAAATGAGGGGATAATCAAATTGTCTGAAAAGATAAAAGGTGAAAGGCAATGTACTTTTCCACAGCATCTTGCATAATATATGTGATGCCCTTGTACAGGGCGGAAATTGTCTTTCTAAAAATATTAGAGGAATAAAGGGAAATGTGTTTGAATGGGCAGCTAGGAATAATTGCATGCCCCTGGATAACCACATTGTAGAGTTTTTCTCATACTTTAGTGATATAGAAGATTAAAAGGAAAACATTCATTTTCTAACTTACAGTTCAATTATGTGACACATGCATTATTTTCCTTTTGACCAAAAGAGAAATTTAAGTAAAACACTGAAATATATTTTCTACGATTTGGCCAATTTATTGCAACACTTTATTTTTATGTTTTTTATGTATGTAAGCTGCTGTAAGATCTTGAATTCCTGCATCTTCCTCTGCCAGTATGTTCATGTTGAGAATAAATTGTTTAGTTAACAAACATGTGTACTCATTATATTATTAACGTACTCAATATACACAATACTCATTATACACAATAATTATACACTAATGCAGTTTATTTCAGAAACCAAGGCAGTGAAGAAAATGATTGAATTGTATAAAAAAAAAATTGAGATAAAGACAGCATTTTGAACAGCTCATGATAAAGTGATACCAACCAAAGTCACAGAAACAGAACCAGCTGTAAATTCACACTCCTTCATTGTATGATTCATTCACAGGGACGCAGGTGAGTGAAATGATTCACCAATAAAGATGGGTCAAAGAGTATTTTAACTTAATCAGAACTAAGGGGGGGTGTAATGCATGGATATATCACCTGGAGGAAAGGGGATCGTGAGATTTGGAGGACCTGAATAAATGCATTTAATTTGAATTGTACTTCCAAAAAGCGGCGAGATCTGTGGGGAAAAAAACTTTAAAAGCTCCCTCGGCCCATTAGCAGGCGGTTTTGAGACAGACCTTCAGCTCCTCGGTGTCCTTCCTCCGCCAAGTCGTGCAGTGTGATGAGGTAAAACCAACAGCTGTGGAACATCAGTCGAGCCTTGTTTTGCCCACGTCATCCTGAAAATAGGTCTGATCACCCGCAACAGTGAAATTACGCGTGTGGGTGGCAGCGTGGGGTCCTTTAAGAAGTTATTACAACCCACACGTTTGCCTGCTTTTACAGCCAGCACACATTTAACATGAGCACTAACTTCCTGTTTCTGTGTCTTCATCTGCTCAAGGGTGCACGTTCTGGTTTATTTGGTTTATCACAGCATTTATGATGAAAAGAGATACCTGCTGCTGTCGAGAGTAACAAGAGAGAAAAATGCGAGTCTTTCCACAATGAATTGGAAACAATATCCAGCTTTGTGATGTATGAATTTTATTTGTATGTTGTTTTTTGCTACAGACAACACTTTGTCAGACTTCTGTTTACCTCTCATAAAGAAAGATTAGGCTTCACGAACAGCTCCCCTGAAACCTCCAAGCTTTTAGATTAATGGCAGAAAGACATGAATGAATGAAATCTTAATGGTGTTTCGGCGATAGCTGTTCTTAGAAGAGTTTCTCATTGTCAAACATAACTCATCAGAGCAGTTTGTCTCCATGCTGCAGAGCTGCCTCGTTCCCACTCGCTATGACTGTGCAGTGGAGTGTGATGTTTCTTTCTTAATTAAGGATCCGGTTTGCTGCCATTCTGTACATGAATAGCAGCGCTCATTAACACCCGGTGAAGCTATCTATGGACCAGTCTGCATATTTATGCACAGTAACTGCCGCTCCAATTCTCCCCGCGGACGCAGTGTGTTTACTCACTGAGGTTGTTTGACATGCGGCACAACCTCTCAGGATATAACCGCGCATCCTGTTTTTATCCCTCTTCAAACAAATGAGGGATGAAGACATTTTGTAATCGGGGTCTGATACGAGCAGCAAGCTAAAAAAAAGAAAAAAAAATCCAAGGCTGACAGTCTTTACCCAGATACAGAGGAATAAGCAAACAGTCACTGAAATACCATCAGGTCGCAGCTTTCCCACTGTCCATCAGAGACCCTGACCATCAGAAGGGTAAAGAAGAAGGGGATTCTTCCTCCCTATATGTTTTGTGGGGAGGGCTTGTGGGTCTTGTGTTTAATAAGAGTAGCACCTTGTTATCCAGGGCTCATGCTGCTCTTACCCACAGGGCTGTTGTCATGGATCAGCAAGGGGAGGAAACAAAGAGAGGCAACGCTCAGAGAGGCCAAAGATACATGGCAGAGCACTTGAAGATGATATTAAAGCTTTTTAACTGAATTAATTTTAGAAACATTTTTTTAATATAATGATCAACAATGGTAATAAAATAATAACTGATCAATTGTACCTCCAAACAACTCCAACTCAACCAGCTGAGCCACTATGAGTGTAAATACTGTTGTAAATATTGTTGTCCATTTATTTTATTATGTCTGTTTGTTCTCTTTGTTTAATTGCTTGTTTATTTATTTTCTGTTTGCCCGGGGAGTTAGAGAGGTCTGTGATTTCATCTGTACTGTATATCTGGCATATATAGTATATTTGACAATAAAGCTGACTTTGACTTTGACTTTTGACTTTTGAAATGCTGCACTCCCATCTTTTACTTGGGTAGCATTTTCAGTGGAGGACTTTAAATTGTAATTCATTTTTTTTACGGCATTGGTACCTTTAATCAAGTAAATAATTTGAACACTTCTTCCACCTCTGCTATCCAAACTCTAATGTAAAAATAACTAGAGAAAGATACTGGACACACACCGTGTAAAAATGCATAAAATATCACTGGGTCACCAGTCGTCACTGGGCATTGATATTAAATCTATATCTCAATATCCTGCCTGGATAAGAAAAATTGCATGTTGTATGCAGATGTACATACAAACAGAGCTGAATGCAGCCGTGTGGGACAGACCTCATGTGGAGCTGCTGTGAGTCTGATCAGATCTCAGCCAAGTGTAAACGAAATCTGCAGAACTCGACTGTGTGCTCCAGAAACAATCTGACCATAGTGACCAAAGTAAAAGCCGAAGCTAACGAGTCTGCCCCCAAAAAACAGGGGTTCAAAATGAATGACATCCAGCTGTGGTATTGCTTTCCTTGACATGGGTGGACCAGCTCAACAATTTTGAGGGCCAATCAAAATGTAGCAGAATCATCTTTTGATACAGATTACAAATGCTTGTTAATACCAGGTCTAATAAAATTCCACAGCTTTACTGCAGATGTGATGGTGAAGACATGGATATAATGTCCCTAACATCATGTGTAGCTTTCATAAGAGATGTTCTGAAGCCAGCATTTGGATACGGTCCTCATTAATTGTGTGGAAGTTTGTGGAACATGGTTGGAGGTGAAGTGGGAAAAGCAGGCAGTGTGCCCTGGTTCTTTTGTGCTACAGAACTTCCAAACGTCAACACTTCAGGTATTAAACATGCAGAAACTTTTTAAACATTCAACCTCCAAACATAAAGCCACAGAGGAAATATAGGCAGCAGGCTCATTAAGATTTCAGTATTCCTGCATGATAACAGGCATTTAAGGCCACGATTGCTTCCCTGGAAAAAACTGACTGACCCATGTCTGCACTCCTGCTGGGTTATTTTGCTGGGGAGGAATGTGTGGTCTGCATCTTCAAATACTCTCCCCAAACCCATTCAGCAGCTCCAACAAACTTAGCCTCATCTGATGACAGACGAGATGTTTTTGCGTTAGTTGGTGCCTCACAGACTCTACTGGGGTTAGTCGAGAAAAAAAAGTTGATATTAGGTGATTCTGTCAAAACTCCAAATGCAGAGAAACCTTGTTCTTGTCTTGGGAAAAGATGAAGGACATGGAACGGCATTGATAAAGAAAAACATGTTTGGATGTTCTGGGCTGCAGTGCTGTACATTTAATGTGTCTTCCCAAGTTTGCAGAGTTACAGCATATGGAAACTGCAGCCCTTTTTGTACTGATAGAGAGAATACCATATGTGTATGCACCCTAGTTACTGAATAAGGTCATGAAACCCCTGGGCACAATTAGTCTTCATTAGTGATGCACGGGTCAAATGTGACATCATCCACATCTACCCACATATAGAGCTCAGCCACCCGTGCGCACCCAACATGTCTGAGTTCAGAAACCTGCATCTGGACTATGATCACTTATTAATAATGCACCACAAAAGGTGATATGTAACCAACAAAAGTCAATGTTGCTGCAGTATATATGGATGGACCTAATGCCAGTTCATGGGAGACTTTGGATGGGCTGCTGCAACATGCAAAGTGAGAATTTTATGACCAACCCAGAGAGCTGAGAGCGTCAGCCTATCGTAAGCAATGTGCTGCATTCACCTCTATTTAGTGTTAACAAATCATGCTTTACCAATACCAATGCAAATATGTAGTGAGGATAGTGTTCATGTAAAGGACAGACTGCAGACCAACAGACATGCAAAACATCATAGCTTATCCAACATCAATATTCATGCTAACATTAGTCAATCAGATTTTGAATGCTTTTCACTTTCTGTATTAGTGCTAATAATGAATCAATGTCACTGTAACTATTAGATACTAAAAACAAAATCCAATCATTAATACCTCATTAAAGGTTACAGTTGTACCCTGTTCCAAATAAAAACTGAAAAAACAACAATCTTGTCAAACCCACAGCCGGTGTGATCTAATAAATGACACTGTATCAACCTTTTTTTTTTTACCACTATAATAACCTCTTGTCTATGTTGGCTGAAAAGCTGAATTCTTGAAGTAGGAAAACTGTTGAAGATCATGTGATATGACTGACAGAGTATGAGTCAGCAATGATATTTTATTGAATCATGAAAGCTCTACAGACACTGACTGCTTTCATAGCTTCTACTTTTGCACAGATTTGTATTTTTCTTATTTCTATCACGTATCAGTTTGATTAGCTGAAATGATTCTGTGCCTCTGTGGTGCACTTCAACCGAACTCTGCATAATGCAGCATTTGCTAGCAACACAAACAGAGTCTAAGGGCACTGAAATGTGTATTTTTCATACTCATGTCGGTCACTGAATGTCAGTCAAACTGCATTCTGTAGCTCTGCAGCAGCCTTTACAAATCATGTAATGGCCCAGCTCTGACCAGTGATGTCCACAACTGTGATCATAGTATTGTTCATGAATCCTGGATCGTGCTCAGGACCGATCCGCCATGACAGTCCACTTACTCGGGCCCTCAAATGACCTAACCCATGTGATGAAGTGTCAGGCCCAGGGGCCCCCCGAGCTTCCCATGCCGCTGCGTGTTAGCATCATGCTGCAGCACAGAGAAGCACAACATGTATCCACCGGGCTCAGTAACTCCTGTGCGTGCCACATCCACGCTGGGTTTACTTATACAGAGAGCCTGACCCCAGCCATGCCTCAAGTGAGAGGTAATACTTGCTTCCCATCCTTTCGACTGTGCACAGGAAGTCACAAATCGTCTTGTACACTTGTGCTCAGACTGGACTACATGTATCAAGGCACCGTTTTATGGAGGAAATAAGAGAAAATTCTGTCAGATGATTGGGAAGAAAACAGGAGTGCAGAGGTAGTAATGGTCTCTGATGCATCTCTGCCATCCAAACCTTTCTGAAGTTGCGTCTATTAAAAACGACTTCAACTTTTTGAGAGTTTTTTTTTTTGCTCTCCATGCACGACACATAATGTGAGGGTTGGTGCCAAAATCACCTCTGTCTCTCCAGTGGTTTGCAAATGCACTGTGTCAAGTAGCTGTTGTGAGATAATGAGTATCTGTAGCATATATTTGTATCTTTAACTGCCTGTCTTCTTTAACCTAATGAGAAAG
>JAOXYL010000100.1:23305564-23329676 GCA_028564955.1 Terapon puta | reverse complement strand
AGATGGGTGGACATTAATGGGACTGGAGATATATGTAATTTATCTGCCAGTTTAAATGTATACGTTGTCTCAGGTTTAATTTATGTATTTATGCCCTCATCACACACAAACATTGAATAAAGAATTCAATATTCCTAAAATCTTTGTATAGTATTACATCATGTCCAGATTAGCTTTTTATTTCACAAGTGAAACGTCACTGTGCTCCACACACACACACACACACACACACACACACACACACACACACACACTACATCACATGTCCTAGTGTACTGTAATAAATGTACACATGGAGCTCTAAAAACTTGAAACTAAAATAAATAAATAAATAAAGCTGCCGCAGACCAAGTCATGTTTCGGTCACATTGTTGAAACATATAAAAAAATCAGACCTGCTTGACACTCGACAGTAGAAAGAGACATGATGAATAAAGATTCCACACAAACGGCACCAAAAGTCATTTTCAAACTGTCACTGCTGGGACAGGACTAGCTGTTACCGAGGGCTGTTAAGTGATGCTTTCATTTTTAATGGCAGCTGCCATGTGAAACAGCTCAACATAGTTGCATTTTACTTTGAATTTTTGCCTTTATATACTTGAAATCCTGCATTACTTTTTCAAATTGACATTTTTAGGAAAAGTTAAATACAAATTCAGTGAAACAAAAATCACCCACGTGATGCTACAACTCCCTTTGTCTTTTGATGTTGCACTAACTTAAAAAACAGTAATTGTAAAATTATGTAATTCATTTAGTGTCATTTGGGCACTTGCTCTGATTTGACTGTCACTGTTATGACCAAGCTAATTTAGAGCTCCATAAAATAGCATCATAAGTTGAGGTAATAATTTGTATGTTGCTGGGTGAGGTAGGTATGAGTCTTGAATAGACGAGGTCTGTCAAAGGAGGCTTTTGTAGAGAGAAGGCACAAAAGCAAGGACATATCTACAGATGGATTAGCTATGACCGTGTATGGGGATGGGAAACAGTGTCGATTTTCCTGTTTTCAAGTATGATGGAAAGCAATCAGCGTTCTGTCAATGCCAGGGATGCATCTCAATGAGACTGAAACCACCCTCATATCAACAAGAGGCAATGAGATCCAGCAGAAAACCTTTTGTCTTCAATGTGGTGACACTCCTCCACATGCAGGGACAACCTATATGCATGTGAATGTATGAGAGTGGAGTAGAGATCAATGAGATGAAACATTTCAAAATGCTGCTTTGGCTTTGGCTCCCATGCGTAACGTTTCTTGCAAAATGGTGGCAATATTGAACTTCAACACCTTGAGTGAGTGGTTCAGAATGATTTCCTTAGACACAGTTTGCAGCTGTTCTCGTGTCCTTCGGTTTTTGTACATCCAGTCCTCAGCTGTTATTCCAGCCTCCAAGGACAAAATTCATACTGTATGAAAGAGTAATACATGGAAGCAAGATGAGGCTAGGCGGCCTCTGAACTGCTCCGATAGAATGTTAATTTTCCACCACGATTGTGAGGTGGCGTTGCTACTTCTGAAAGAAAAGGAATTCATATTCATATTTCACCACTGCGGCTTACTTTATAAGCCCTCGGGGTGTTTTTCTTTCCTTTTTTTCATGCCCTTCTCTTCACATATGTTAAAGTACAGCAGGGGTTTACATACTCAAAAAGAGGCATGAGCAACATGCTCACCCACTCCCTAATCTCTTCTCCGGGATTGTCTCTGCAGGTGGGGGCACAGCGTTAAACGGCCAAGATGAAACCCATTACAAGAGGGTCATGTAATAGAGAGAGAGAGAGAGAGAAAACACACCAGATTATGTGCAAGCGAGGGATTCTGGCATGTTGCGCTGCACAAAATAAGGGAGGACGCCCACTGAGAGCTTGATGCGCCAACAGCAGCGTCATTATGTCATCCAGCGGGCTGATCCTCTGATGACATGCCCTGGCAGAAAGAATCTGATGTTCGCCACTACCTCGTAATCTAGTGGCATGTGTTCCTCTTACATGTTTATGGATGTGGAGCAAATGAGATTGGAGATGGTAGAAAAGGATGGAATCAGAGGATGAGTGAGTGACGGCGGCTCTGGCTGCGCCGCAGTGAAATGCAACACTTCTCTGTATTTCATGTTGCGAACCACTCTGCTGGGTCAGGCACCCAGGGAAATGTCCTTTTGTCAAGGATGTAAGCATGACGTAATGCCCCTCTTTCTTCATTAGCTCAGATCCATTAGTGTAAAAACACACACTGCCAAAAGAGGGGTCCTGGGAGCCAGTAATCTCTGTCAACGCGCTGAGTCCGTCAGGTTGCCAAATACTCCTCAACACTTTCCTCAGACTCTTAAACGGCTGCATCTCCCTCAGCCCCACCCTCCCTAAAGATTGTAAAACACAAAGACTTGTCCATCACACTGAGCCTCTCATTACTTAAACTATACTTTGGCATTGTCATTACAGGAGTGAGCTGCAAAAGTCAAAGCAAAGACCCGTGTACTAGATTGTTCTTGGAGACTATGTCAGTGCTGTCACTTTGTGATTCACTGTGGACATGAACTGCAGTTGTTTGAAATAGTAATATTCTATTTTTTCATTTCAGAGATAATATTCTGAATGAAATTGAAACAGACCAAGGAGCCTCAAAGTATTAGTTAATATTTATTCATATGTAATAAAATCAAATAATTATTATTTCTGTCTCTTGGCAAGAGTAAAAAAAGTTGCAAAACTTCAGCACCGCAATAAACTTTGAAACCACCAATCACCTGAGGCAGCAAACCAAATCTGATTTTTATTGATGTGCAGATTCACTTTGAACCAGATGGATCCATTTTGTTCAAATAGTCTCTCTGTTTTAAAGCCCTTTGCTCCTGTTCTGTGTTTACTCTGCTCTTTGATTTAACTATGCTTTCCACCTGAGAATGATAATCAAATGTGCTTCTCAGAAAGAAAATTATTGGTGTATTTTTAATTCATCATTTACATCTCTAGTCTTGTAATGTTTGCTTTACCTATATTGTAGTTCCATTGCAAGTGTCTGTTTCTTTCTTGTGTTGAAGGATAAAAAAAACTTTCATCCATGAGTTGGTCCATGCATACAAACAGCCCAGTTATTTGGTGTGATTTCCATTCAGGAATTTAAAATGACGAACAATGTGTAATAATGAGATCTGCAGCGTTTAGCTTGCATGCATGCCAAGTCATTAAGATTTTGGCACTGTGGTATAAATGGTGATATGTTGGAGGTGATATGTTATTTCTCTCATTAAATTACCAGTGATTATTATATTGCCTTTGTATTAAGTTATATAGTGTACATATGTAAAACAGTACATATATATACTGTTTTACATTGCTTATCATAGCTATGCAGATGAATCCCAGATTTATCTAGCTGTTGTGCCAAGCAATATTTTACTTTTGTGGCAGTACTTACACTAAGTAAATAGCTTGATGCAGTAAAATGTCTTTAAGTCAAATACAGACAAACCTCGTAACTTGATTCCCAAACTTTAAAGACAATTAAATCAGAGTTTCCCAGGAGTTAAACAACCAACATTTTATCTTCTCAAACAAACAGTAGATACTAGGGGTCCCATTTCCTGATTCAAAATGTAATAAAATTCATTTGTGTGTTCATCTCCAGAAAAGAGAACTAGTAGTCTCTTATCGGGTTCTTACAAAAAGCTGCTTTCAGAGAACAAGAACCAAAAACACTGAGCACATTACTCCTGTCCTTAAACCTCTAAATCTCTAAATCTGAGTTATTTAGGAAGCAGTCAGATGGTAAAACCTGGAGCCAAAGTGGCAACTTTTGTGAAGTTGTATGTTTGAACAGTGCTGTATACTTTCCTTGCAAGATTTCCATTGTTTCAGTCTCAGAGTTTAGGTGAAAAGGGCATTAATGGTTCACTGTTACATGCCGGATTCTTGTCTTCCTGTGTGACTCACTTGTCAGTGTCACTCTGCCAAGCTGTGACGAAGACGGATTTAGCTCAGAGGTGTTGATAGGCCGTGTCAGTCAGCTACATGAAATCCCACTGTTCTCAAACACACTGACTTCAGGCGATGGCACTACTTTGTTCCTTCCCTCCAGTAATCGAAGGGCTCCACAGGTTGCCCCTCTCCGTCCATCCATATTTGTTTGCAGTGTTTGTCCTGTCAGGTTTTGCACATTTCATCATCTTTAAAACATCTGGCATTAAATCGGACCAGAGACAGAAGCATACATGTGCTTGTCTAGAACACTGCACAGTAAATCTCAGTCATTTAAAGTATACACCCATATATATGTATGTATGTATGTATATATCCCACTGAAAATATGTATATATATATATATATACACACACACACACAACTGTATTTAAAAGAAAGACACTTTTATTGACAGCTGTATTTTTTTTTGCTTTACAATGTAGAGATTGCCACACCTGTCCAATCTCAGATCCTGAAGTTTATCATAACTATTAGATAATGATGAAAGTCACTATCGAGTATTCATTCAACCCCACAGAAGGGTTAGTCTAGGTTAAGTGTGTCAAGTTTCAATGATTTGGAATCAACATTATACAGTATGATGAGTTGATATTGATTATCTGTAACAACAATGAGTTGCATATGAAGCATGTTTCTCTTGTAATTGACCATTGTTTTATCTCACAGAAATCGCAGTTAATGAACAAATGATACGCAGCCTGTAAGCTTAAATGATAAGCACATTTTTTCAGGAGTACAGTGGCCTCAGAAATTTCTGCCCCTGAACTGAAGCTGCTTTCTTTGTGAACACTGTTACGAGTATGTTTGAAAGGATATTTTAAAAACTATGGCCTTGGAGTATGAAAAGGTGAGAATGTGAAAAAACCCCACAACAATTGCAACAGCATGTCACGCTGATTGTGTGCGTGAGCGAAATGAGTGCATCATTGGTTTGAAAAAGCAAATTTATTGTGAACAAAAAGAGCATGGTCAGAAAAATTAAATCCAGGACATATTGTCATGTTGAAGTTTACCTTGAATGTTTCTTGTTTTTTTTCCCTCTCTCTCTCTTTGTAGCCCCTGTGAAGTGATGCTGATCTGCGTGAGTCACAGTTATGAATGGCAGGCTGGGTTTATAAACCTCCGCCAGCCCTCAACACAAGAGTTTGCAGGCCACTTGTCACTGCGGTCTGTCACGTAGGCACATGCAGCACGGTCCGACAGGCTCGCCATCCTCACTTTTCACCCCGGAGGGCACGGAGATGCAAAGACAGTTCTTCATCATGAGGTCCTTCTTCCTACTGCTCTTCTCCCTGTTGCTGGTGTCCCACGGATCGTCAGCAGTCATCACGGGGGTAAGTGGCTGAAGGGGCAGTGGAGAACAGTTGGGAGGATGGAAATATGCAGAGCAATTCAAGCTACTTTTTTCCTAAAAGAGCATTTTGTATTTTCATCTGTCTTAATTTAAGCTTAATTTGGAAAAAGTCATCCCAGTAAGAATGCAGTCCTTTTTAGCACTTCAAATGGAGGTATCCTCTATTTGGTATGAAAATGAACTCTTCAGTGCAAAAGAAACTTAAGAGTACAGAGAAGCACTAAGTATTTAGAGTGATACTGAAGGTTCTGCTTATGTCTTAGCTAATTATACATCAGCTATATATGTGTATAAAGTATGTCTCAACTGTTTAGTTTAGGAAAAACTTTTTTTATTTTGTACTTAAAATCCATCAGTATACATTATAATGTAGAAATATGTATATTTTTAAAAGACTCATCAGAAATGGAAGAAAAAAATCTATAAAATAAATGTCAGAGACGCCACATGCACAGTCAGTGTGCATCTTTGGGGATTCTGAAAGGGCTATTACAATGGAAATGACAAGTATGCAGTGCAGTATACAGTTTAACAGCATACGGAGTATAAGAGTTTGTCCATAAATGAATATCTATATATAACAACCCACCAGTGAAGTAGCAAATGTTTTTTCATTCCTTGAATGATTTCCATATCCAAGTCAGGATTTACATAATTCCATCAACACAAATCATGACCATAACCTGCTAATAAAACACCCGTCCCTGTCACAACAACCCTCTCATGCTGTGCTGTTGATGTGAATTGAGAGAGGAGCATGCAGCCATAAAACACAAAGTGATTTCCATCCCCGTCTGTCACATGAAATCATTTCTGTTCCTGTCCATTCTGTTCCCTTCATCTCACCCAAAGTGAGAGCTGTCACTCAGTTTCTCATCCAGACACTCAAAACAATAAATCACCGCCAACCTTGAAGTGTTTTGTTGTGGTGTGATATGACTAATAACATTATAATTAGCACGATATAACGTTGTGGAAACATAAGTTTGCACCTCAATAAAAGCTCACTACCACACCTGCCTTTTCCTTTTAACACAACCACATAATTGTGTACAATTATATTGCATGACATTACACACATGCATACATTACAGATTACATTTCAGAAATTATGCAGAGACAGCTGTTCAGTGAAATGTGGGCCACATTTTATTTGTAATGAATTTAAAACCTCAAACTTAAATGATTAATAAGAAACTGACTATATTAACAAGACATCATTATTCAACATTAATTTTTTGCTGGACATTGTTATTACATTAAAATTTAGATGTTGTTAAATGTTGTCTACTATGTCCAGAAAACAAATCAATCTTTTGGTCTGCAGAATGAATCAGTATGCTTAATCCAATCACAGCATCTAAACTTGTGCTCATTGGCGTGTGTGTGTGTGTGCGTGTGTGTGCGTGTGTGTGTGTGTGTGTGTGTGTAGGCCTGTGAGAAGGACTCTCAGTGCGGAGGAGGGATGTGTTGTGCGGTCAGTTTGTGGATCCGCAGCCTGCGCATGTGCACGCCCATGGGACAGGAAGGAGACGACTGTCACCCGATGAGCCACAAGGTGAGAGCTTCCACAGAGCCTCGTCTCATGTGCGAAGTGTCCCACAGTGCACAGCGTGTGTCCACACGGTCGAGGCAGGTCAAAGGGCAGATGAGCCGATCCTCATTGTGTTCTGTATGAAGGCGCAGCAGAGAATTTGGACGTTTGGTTACCGTGTGCCTGCTGTAGCCCTGTGGCCTGTTGCTGCTTTAAAACTCAGGTAGCCAGTGGTGTGACGCTGCTTACGTGTGATCACCGTCACAGCATGTTGATCCTCCCCTTCAGAATTCACAGAGAAAATTATTTCGACTGCCCCTATTCTACCGAATGAAAGTGACCTTCACTTCAAACTAAACCTCCTCTCTGCTTCCAGGTTCCTTTTTTTGGGAAGAGGCTCCACCACACCTGCCCCTGCCTGCCCAACCTGTCGTGTATCACCATCGAGGAGGGGAAATCCAAATGTCTCTCGCCGTACAAGTATCCAGACTACTACCTCTGAGGGCCAACATTTGCAGTCACAGTATTTGCTACCTGCACTGTAACGATCTGCCTTTAAAAGACGCTTTCCACTTAGTTTTTTTAAATTCATTCTGAATAAAGAGATATATTTAATAAGGCATCATTATTTTGGGTGAGGATAAATTTAACTCTATCTTTGAAAATAAAATCCAGTAGCTGGTCTTTGCCCCCTTGGATTTTTGAGCGAATAAAATATTTGCCATGACACCAGGTGGGGGAGGATTTTTTCTCCCCGCTGCCACTGATGATTGTTGTGTTGTCAGTATCACAGGCCCGCACCGCACACTGTGGTTCAACCTACACACACACACCTTTATGTACATTGAATGTTTATATCTATGTTCTATATATCCTTTTTCTGTGTTAGTTATTATTACATTTCGAAATTGATATTTTGCTCTGTGGGAAATACTGACATTTCACAGTGAATGACATACCAAAGAGCACAGAAAGGATAATATATTTTTTATGTGTCTCATAGTGAATAATTACCCTGATCAGTTTGATTTTGTTTAATTTTGTTCTTTATATATGATTTGATTTTTTGAGCCCAATCACATGGAAACAAGTCTTCTTCTTTGTTTTTTCTGCAATAAGAATGATCTTAACTTACACTTATACTGTACTCACTGTACTCTGCAGTAGTATGCAGCACTTGAGTTTTTGGTGTGCTTTCAGCTGCCCTCTAGGGAAACATGAGGAGAAACACACATTATTTCACTGGTAATAAAATGACATGCTGAGTGAGACGTGCCTGTTGGGTTACAATTTCATTATCCGCTCATGACCAAAATGCACAGGTGACAACAGCTTTAATTCATTTTGCCTAATTGTCTTCCTTGTCAAAAAGCGGGGAAAAAAGAAAAAAACGCGCGGACATTTTAATTGGGGTTAAAAGATGTGGGGAGATGGATCTTTTCTCGCAGCAGGGCTGTATAATTCCAGGAAACAGTAAGATGGCTATGAAATGAATCACTGTCAGGCTGTGATTCACAGAATTTGTTCAAAGCTCAAAGCTATAATTAGACTCCAATGTGTAAAGCAATGATTCACATCAATCTTATACTGTAGAGACGGATGTTGTCCTCTGTGGCTGTAGACATGAGAGCTTTCCAGCAGCCTAAAACTCTCAGTAGAGTGATCTGTGATGAGGCAATGCCCCAGATAATGGAGGTCTGAAAAGAAGAGTCCATAACAGAATACAAATTCACAGACGACAGACACTTCTCATTAACTCTAATCTTCTGTAGCAGTGTATAAAGTGAAACAGAAGAAATATGTCAAAATGAATCGTATCACCCAGAGAATGCTGAAACAATACGGCAATTAATTGCTCAGCTAATGAGTTGGCTATTTTGATCACCTTGTAATTGTTAAAGTGTTTATTAAGCAGACATTATCCAGCTCCAGATTCTTGAAACTGAACATGTGTTGTGTTTCTTTGTCTTATATGATCATAAATAACTGATTATCTACAGTTCCAGAGCTGATGAGCAAAGTGAATCAGCTGATGAGGACTGTGTAATATATTTGAAAGCTCCAGAGTGATTATTGAGATAGTTTGGGGTTTGGACTGACAAAACAAGGAGACATTAACTTTGCTTGTGGAAAATTGCAATGGACATTTTTCACAAGATTTTGACATTTTGTAGAACTAACTGAAAATAATCAGCCTTTTAATCAATAAATCAATAATTAAAACAATCAGTTCAAGACATGTCACTTGAGTTGGTGTCCCATGGGTCTGAAGCAGGGTCGGCCTGAGAACTAAATCCAGCCCTGGCAGTTTTTGTCCGACCCAGTCAAATCAGGTCTGGTGCCATCAGAGGTCTTAAGCGGTCTTAGCTGAGATACATGATTATTACTTAGCTGTTGACTCAGTCTGTTTGTTTTATATCATAACCCACAGAAGTACCATATGGTCCCATAATTTGATATGTAAATGCAGTAAAGCAGGAGTAAATTGCTGAATTAGGAACCAGCACAGATCATCTTCAGTGCTGCTCAGAATCTGTGGCTGAATGTTGCTGAATTCAACAAACCACTGGATGGACCTGCTGATGGAGTTTGAGGGAGGTGACGATGACTTGTGGCACCTGTCTGTAGGTACCATATTTTACACCATGTAACCCTGAATCAGATGGGCTGTGCCAACATCAAGTGGACTGTAGCTGGCAAGTAGTTTTTTCCCACATTTTTATTTCTCCCACATTGCTGGCTTGTGACCCATTAGGCAGGCCGGTCCGTTGCCAGATGGTCAATTCCAGTCTGGTGTGAAGGCTGCAGGTCTGAAAATGAATAACGTCCAGTGCTGTGGAGTTGGAGTGAGGGGAGCTTTCCAGGCCTCTCTAGCCCACTCCTCATCTCTGCTTGGGGCTACATAAGCTCCATAACACGCCCGCATCTGAAACATTACTGTTTCTTGGGTTGCACTGTGGGCCTTGTAAGCACCAAGTTTTGACAGGGAAGAAGTAAAAATGCTTGGAATGAAAAAGCTGTTTTCTCTCCAGCATCAATTCTGATCCCTTTTGTGAGACAGTGTCAGAGGAATGCGACGCTAAAGCTGAGGAGTACTCTTTTAAATTGCACAATTTCTTAGAAAGCGAAGTTACACAAGTGCTCAGAACATTTGGATTACCGACCCAGCCTGACCTCCTCAGATGACACTCTTTTAAAAACGCTACATATCCGGCTGTCCAAATTGTATTTTAGGAAACCCCAGTGAGGAGGACAGAGGTCATCGCGGTCACTGAGTGGCTGAAAAGGCCAATGAAAGAGCCAGCAGTGAAAAAAACAAAAAAAGAGTCACATTTCTCCAGCATCACAGCGGAGGCTACGTGCCCCGGAGACAACGCGATGTACCAAAAATACCCGACCTGCATTTGCATCGCGCAGGAGCACGTGCAGGTGGGGAGCTTCCTGCACGGCTGAGGAGCCACAGCAATTACACCGTGAGACCTCGGCGCGCTGGTAGCAGAACACAGCCAGCTGTCAGGAACAAGCACGCATGTTGTGATGCTAATGGTTATGGATGCACCGAGGCCAGGCGGTGTGTCGAGGCGCTTGGTGCTGTATGGTGGATCAAAGCGGCGGAGGGGCCGGGGCTCAGTAACGCTAACAGAAACGCACTTAATCACGGTGATTAAAGCGTGTACTGAGAGAGCTGCTCAACCTTTAAAAGCTGTGGTGCGGTATAATCGGGGGCCAGTGTCAATGAAGGCAACAGCAATTAGCGGAATCGATAGCCTGCCACTGGCCTAAGGAGCGGATTGGGGGTTTAAGGGAGTTTGATTAAAAGGCAGGTGCCGCACAAACAGCCTGTTGAAGCTGTTGAAACTGAAGATTCCTGTTTAAAACCGTGAATATCACACTGGTGAAGGAAGAAGTTTGAATTCAGCATCTCTAAGTGTTTTTTCATTGCACTTCTAGTCATGCTTGGTTGTTTTGGTGCTCGGTGACAACGTGACATGACACTGACGAAATGTGTGTGATTTTTCACAGGTATGAAAGACTGGTGGTAAATACCCAGCAAAGGTTTGGTGTCAGACTGTCAGTGTGAAACAGAGAAGGCTTCCTCTCAGATTCTTCATCTAAACCTGATGTCAACCTGATATTGGTGCAGAAACAGGGCCACAGCTGTAGATGTTTTAAAAATCCTGAGGTCGAAATATTTTATTTCTCAACATGAGGGTGTAAATGCCATTTCAAAGCCTTCTCATTGTCAGGATTTTAAAGATATTAAGTCTAGAAACACTGGAAGCAGCCTAAAATACTGACCACGTGCACATTTTTAATTATGGACTCAGCCTCCTCTCAGAATATTAAAGGGGGAGCCCTGCTGATTTTACACATGAAGTGTAGTTCACTGGTCACAAGGGGTCCTGTTTGCCTCGATGAAAACAGATGTATAATGTAATGCCTCTTTTGCTGCTCTGGAGAAGCTTTTCAAGTCTGAAAAACAACCCCGATGATGTCATGAGGGTTGTCTTGGCTGAGACTTAAATGTTTTTATTCAAAGTGGGCTCTACAAAGTGGAGATGTGGGGTTTGAAAGAAGTGTGCTCTCCAGTTGCTTGATGGGAAACGTGGGATTTGGGACTTGAAAAGATTAAAAATAAAGATATTGCGGCGGCTGCTGCTTCGCCATTTAATCTGTCTCTCACGAGTCCCCCAACTTTATAGAAGTGTAACGCTAAAGTGCTGAAGTGCCCCTTTAAGTACCAGCATAAATTCCAAGGACATGACCACAGTGTCATTAAATGGAGCTAAGTCCCTGATACAACCCTTAAAGGAAACACTAAGGCCTTAATGTCTGTACTGATTTTGCAGCTGTTTTGTTCACATATGGGGTGCAACTCTTATTTTTTCGCAACTGGAAAATCTTTCAGCGTGTCTATCACCTGCTCATACAGAAGAGCACACTGATCTGAGCACATGAGACAAGGTGAGGGCAGGTCAGCATGCCAAAAAATGTAAATGACACAAGATAAGGTGGAGTGATAATTTAAATAATCTGACATCATCTGAGATGCATTCAAGAGCAGAACCACATCAGGAAAAAAAAAACATCTTGTTAAAGATTATGGAGTCAAAAACAAGGGATCATCCATTTCTCGTTTATTTGCTAAGAAATACAAACAATGCAAACATCCTTTCCAAAGAAACAAAATTTTTGACTGATTTTTTTTTCAGAGTCCCAATGTTGATATAGTTAGAAAAAGAACAGTATCTGTATATCCTGCAGGGAATGTGAATCAATCCACCGCTCAACACAACTGGCCCATGAAGAAGAATACGAATTTTGCAAAATACCTTTAAAGTGGTTTTTAACACCTTTTCAACACATTGAATCCTAAGATATTCTGAAATATACAACATATCTGGTTAAAAAAAGCAGAAGGAAAGAGGGAGGGGGGCTTTACAGTATTTACAAATGTGACATTATTGTCCTCATTAAAAATATACTGAGATCTTTATCTCATTTCTGGTATCCAAAGGATTAGAAACCAAGTGTGTCACAGATGCTAGAGACACCGACTCTAATCGGCCGATAAAACAGCATGTCAGTCATCAGCTCTGCAAAAGGCAAACCACCTCAAACGGGTGTGCTGGGGTAGAATTTCAAAATATACAAACAAATAGCCAAAGTGACATTCATGTACAATACTGTCGTGGACCGGAGCGGCTGATAAACTCCACGGGACATGAGAAAGGTCTCCAAACGCAGGGCACAACATGACTGCGACGGAGGCTACACCCTATATTTGGAGTGAATGTCACCCACAGTCCATGCAGAGGTGTCAGTCAGAAAGTGGCTTTCAACCAAGATGCCCACAAGGTGCGGCAGACGACCTCACACGCTTTATATACCAACAGAAGCACCACATAATGCCTCTGTCCCTCCATGATGAGCAAAACATGGTGTGAATTTACTATTTTTTTTAGATAAATTAATTAAGATAGTGGGTAAAATATTTGCAAAATCAAAATATGAGTAAATTGAACTGAAGTGGCTTCACCCTCCACAGCACCCCTGTGCATGTCCAGACACGTGTGGGGGTCCAAGTACATTCTCAAACTGGATGTAATGTGTCTTTGGCAGTATTTCAGGGGGCGGAGGGGTGGTGGGGGGGTGGTGGGGGGCTCAGATGACACAGTAGGGCTCCATGGGCGTCTGAGTCCCCAGGCAGCAGGGGAAACAGGCTCTGAGGCGCATCCGCAGCTCCTTGTTGAACAGGAAGCTGATGATGGGGTTCGCCCCCGCCTGCGCGAAGCTCATCCACACCGCGGCGGTCAGGTAGAGCTGCGGCACCGGCGCGCCCCGCACGAATATCCTCAGGTAGCAGGCGCTGATGTAGGGGGCCCACAGGACGAGGAAAGTCAGCGTGATCATGTAGTACATCTTCCCGATCCGCTTCTCCATCTTGAACTCGTCCAGCACCAGCAGCCTCCTGTTGCCCAGGTGCGTCGCCTGCCTGATCCCCACCAGCGTGGGCGGGGTGGGTCCGCGGCCGAAACCGGCGATCCAGTTGGCGGCGGCCTGCCCGGTGGCCCCGGGCCCGTGGAAGGTCCAGTTCTGGCTGATGGCCGGGACCAGCTGCGCCGGCTTCATCTTGCGGTGGTCGTAGACGAAGCACAGCATCTTGACGTAGACCACATGCGTCGTGCCCACGATGACGGCCAGCATCAGCATGAAGCCCAGCGTGTCGTTCGCCTTCACGTAGCGGTGCTCGAAGGTGCACTGCTCCTCCTCGCGGACGAACTTGTACGTGCCCACGTCGAAGACCGGCGGGAAGGCCATGGCCGCGGAGAGGGTCCACACCATGCAGATGACCGCCACGCACGTGCACAGGTTCATCCGCTTGTAGTAGAAGCGGTGGTGGGCGATCGCCATGTACCGGGTGACGCTGACGCAGAAGAGCAGGAAGGCGACGTGGAAGCAGAAGAGCACCGACATGAAGGCGACGATCTTGCAGCTGAGCGCGCTGTACGGCCAGGAGGAGCCGCCGCCGACCGACGCCATCACGAAGGGGAAGCAGACGGCGGAGCGCACCACGTCCGCCAGGCACAGGTCCAGGAGGAAGTAGTAGGGCGCCTTGTGCAGGGAGCTGTCCTTGAGCAGCAGCAGGGACAGGGACGCGTTGCCCAGCAGGCTGACGCCCGTGATCAGCCCCAGAGAGGCCAGCTTGACCGCAGAGGCCGCGGACGCGTAGTTCTGTAAGGACGGGCCGCTCCCCCCGAGCTCGCTCGCGTTTGCCATCGATGCAGCCGAGGTCGTGCGTGTTCCCACATCAATTCATCGACGAGCGCCCGTGCCCTGCCGAGGCTGAGAGGAGAGCGCAAAACCGACCGGCGCGATCCACGAACACGCACACACACACACACACACACACACACGCGCGCGCGCACACACAAACACACAAAAACCACTCAGGAATAAAATCCACTCAGAGGCATCCGTTCATCGCGGGCTCGCATCCACCCCGACGAGCTGCGATCCGCACCATGGTGATGAAAATAATAATAATAAAAAAAAGCACTCAATCTTTCTTTTTCTTCTTCTTGTCCTTCATCTCACAAGTGTCCGGCGCGGAGAGCGTCCCCGTCCGTGTGTCCGTCCTGCTCCGGACGCGGGCAGCCTGCCTCGGGTTTGCACATCATCTCCGGAGGCGAAGCGCATCTCACTTCCCACCGGCGGCGGCGGCGGAGGGCTCCGGTGCGTCTCGAGGGGTGAGGCGGCGGACGGCGTCGGTGCGCGGAGACATGGCGCAGTCCACGGACCGGACCCGCGGCCTCACCGGCGGCCGCTCCGAGACGCGCGGCGGGACGCGGCGCAGAGAGCTGCTGTGGGGTGGGGGGGTGGGCTGGGGGGACGGGGCGCCTGTGCGGATCTGTCAGGCGGACCTCGCGCGGCGGAGTCGAGCCTACATGCGACGCACGTCCGCTTGCGTGCAGAGAGCAGGCCTGGGATCAGCCAGGAGCCTCGTCTGTGCCGGTCTGAGAGAGTCTGTGGGAAGAGCGTCTGCGCGCACACTCCGACAGACAGGGAGAGGCTGCACGATGTGTGGTGTGCAGGTTATGAAAACACAGCACAGGAAAAAGCACAGTGGATATATGGATGGGTGTTATAGAGTGCCTGAGGGATTATGGATATCATGATATAGAAGAGGATTATTATGGAGTGGTATGAGAGTCAAACTCACTTTATTACAGCTTATCACTGCCCATGAGCTGAACATCTCTTTAAGTTCATTATCAGAAAGAAACTAATACAGAAGGATAAAAGTCAAACACAGGCACGATTAATGGTCACATGCAACACATACATGAAACACACAGCATGCAATGCAGATCTTTGTTCTGCACTGAAATAATAAACTAAGTAAAATAAAAATGATGATGCAAACTAGAATGAGAGTTCTTATGACAAATGTTTGTGTTCACTTTGGTTCCCTGGATTTGACTCTGACAGCCCTTCATAAAAGGTGTGCTTTATAATGATGCCATCAAATAATAAGATAACACACTCGTGTAAAATAAACCAACCAAAACACCGATCATTGACCATCACCATTCCTGTCAGGCTGCTTCTCCACACCTCCTGTAACCTCTGTGTCCTTAATGCTTTACAAGTAAGGTTCACTGAACAACTTACAAGGCGCACCACACATTCATTACAACACACACACACACACACACACACACACACACACTCAAAGCTACAATTTACAATGAAATGAAGACAAATGGTGACAGAGAGAGTGCTCCCAGTGCAGGTTCACATGAGGTAAACAGTTGCATAATACAGCAGCAGTGTGCAGAGTGAGTGTATCTCAAGATAATTCTGCAGAGGGGAAGTGAGTCTGGCAGAGAAGGTTATATTTGATGCCTTGAAGAAAAAAATCATTTGAAGTGCCTTGAAAACAGCAGAGGAGACCTTTTTCATACTGACAATCTGAGGGGAAAATAAAAGGTTATTTTCAGTATCCTTGAAAAACACCACTTCACTGCAGTATGGCTTTACAGGATAAAGGAAATCCAGGATCAGCTAATCTCAAATATGTTATGTTATCATGTTAAAGCTCTCCCAGTATTAAAGTCTTGCTCTCAGCAGGACTTGTGTACTTTGAACTGCCATCATGTGACAGGGCTGCACCTGCTACTGCAGTGATTCACCAGCACCCCCTGCAGCCGGCTCCAACGAGCATCATGAGCGCGAGAGAGACCAGCAATGAGCTCTTCATTCCAGACCCGGTTTTCAGGTTTGACCCTGTGAGCCTGATCCTATCAAGCCCGGAGGATTAATTAATCAGAGATGTTCAGGCAGGCACTAAAACACAGTAACACCAGTGGATCAATCAAACGGTTCCCTCTGTCAGATGGGTGGATGTTCAAGTTGGTTAGGTTCACCACTGAGCTCCTGTTTTGTATTGATGGTTAAATGTGGCAAAAATAAGTTACTTACTTGTTTGGTCGTTAGATTGGAGGTGGTTTAGTTCAACTACAGGTACGGTGCTGTTTCTGTCACACTAAAGATTTAACTGGGAAGTCAATAGCTGTATTTTAGCTTGTTAGGGCTCAGAAACTTCACTTCCAGCTTGTTTCTTCTCACACTCCAGTAAAATAAAACATCTAGACACTACTAGAAAATCGAATAATTGACAAGTACATTTGTATGTCCCTTTATTGTATTTTCTTGTATTTATTAGTTAATGTGCCACTCTTTGCCCTCTTAATGGCCCCTCAGGAACAAATAAAGTTTTTTGTCTGATTGCAGTTGAGTCTCTGCATTGTCTGGCCTGCTGAATCTTGCTAAACTCACACGGACAAATCTCTTGAGGAGGGGGCTCCGCCAAACAACTGAACAACTGTTTGGTTGGAGCCTGCAGAGCATTTTCACCAAAGTGCTGTGAAATGGGCAGCAAGGGAGTGGAGACTGAAGAGGGTTTAATAAGATAATGCTCCACTTCCTCGTCTGCACAAATAAGACATTTTTACTCAGCACTCTGTGGAGCTCGGTGCTAAAGGTTAAAACTTTTCTTTCATTGGTAGGAAGAGAAATTTTGATCAGAGCTGTGTCGTGACCCAGAGAAACTGTCCGGAGGCCTGAACTGGCCCCCGGAGACTCCTTGTCAAGACTTTTAAAATCTGAAAGAACTGAAAGGGAAAAAACAACCTTTCTTCTGGACGATGAGTCCTGAAACAACACCAAGAACAATGGGGACAAAATGATGAGTCAGAGTGAACTTTATGGGCCAACTTGAAACACATGCAAGATATTAGACCTTCCTTTTTCTCTCAGCGTCCTCACACATCACAGTGGACAGAAAGATAAAAAATAAACAGACAACAAAACTAGAAAAGGGAAAATATAAACATATAGCTGTTATATACATGCAAGTAGGTATGTAAATATATGTTATGAATGGGCAACAGTGTCAGTGTCATTATACAATAGTGAATTTTCAAGGCCGAGTTCAGGACTGACGTTAGGACACTTTACAGAAGACTGATAAATAATCTTATCTTCCTAAATATCAACTGATAAAAAGACTTGTTACCACTCATTAAGGATCCCAGCCATCGTGACTGTTTATAGTGACTTATTATTCAGCGTTACTGCAGTTATCATTACTTTCTATTACTTACTGAATCTTTATTCTTATTTTACATTCTTTTTTTTTAATTGCATGATTAAAATGAGATAACGGTCACACCTTTCACTGTGTTTTTACCTGCCATGATTGTGTGTGATGAATAAAACTAAACCAAACGTGGATCCTTGGCTGAGATCAGTTCCTATATAGGCCAAACAGTTACTGATCCTGCACACACATGGCTGCGGTCTGGTAGGCAGTGCCTGTGCTAACCCACATTTTCAAAGTGTTAACCTCAGTTTGTGAGAGTAACCTACTTATTACAGCCATTTTTCCCTCTCGACATACACGTGCAAGCAAAAGTTATCTTAGAAAAATCAGGTTGCATCATGTGTGTCTCACGCTGGTATTTTATGGCCTGATTCTGTACATTTATTCACTTTATTGTGGGTTCTGCACTCAGTTTCTGGTACTCCAAAAAAAGGCGGAGTGAGGCGTCGCTCCGTTTTTTCCGCCTCTCTGGGATTGGACCAGCTGCGACGTTCCTGCCCGGTGACGCACTTACGTCACCAGTCGGCAGGCGGAAAAGCGGCAGTGTTAGTGTGTGTGTGTCTGGAGATAAAAGCCCCAAACCGGGAGTGTGTGTGTGTGTCTCTCTCTTTTCCTTTCATTTTTTAATTTTTTTTTCATTAAGGGAGCTCCACAGCGGCGGCCTCCCTCGGCGCGGCGGGGCAGACATGTCGGCTCCTGCGGGTCAGACGGGCCTCCAGGTGGACAGAGGCGGCCTGAGCGGCGGGCAGACGGTCCCCTCCGACAACAACATTGACATCGACGAGAAGGAGCTGGAGAAAATCACAAAGAAACACCGCGGGGACGACGCCACCACGCTGCCCCTGCACTCGCCCTGGACGTTTTGGCTGGACAGGTAACGTCTCACCCCCCCCTACCCACCCACCGGCCCCCACCTCGGTGCCGTCCGGGAGGCTCCGCGGGGAGAAAGTGTCCCTGAAGGCCACACGCTCACCGCGGGCCTCCGGAGCGCCCGAAGCCGCAGAGAGCGAGGGGGGAGCGGGGCAGGAGTTCACTGTTTACCCCGCTCTGTGGCTGTTGTTGTTGTTGTTGTTAAAGGGAGGGAGGAAGGGGGGCAGGTGGTTTGTTTGTGTTCAGACATGCAGGTTCAAGTTTCGTTTTCCATCTGTGTTAAAATCAGGGGGAGAGAGACTGACTTTTTAGGTTTTTATTCTATAAAATATGTCCAGCTTCACCTCTTTTTTCCAGTAGTCAGATATGAATGTTAGTGTCTCGATGCAAAACGCGAGTCCTCCTTGTTTTTTGACATTTTCATTCACAGCTCAGTTTCATGGTTTGTCCTTGGAACCCGGTTGACTCTGAGGTTTTTATCTTACACAACATGTTGATTGTAGAGGAGTGACATGTTATTTAATCACGTACTGGAACATTTTTTTTACATTTTACATGCAGCAGGCCTCATTAAGATGATTATAGATAACTTATTAGTGGATCAATGAAAATATGTGCAGTTCATATCAAGGAAACACGAGACCATACAGGATCCTGTAGTTTCAGCCTCTCAGAAGAAGAGTAGCTTTAATTTATGTTCTTTTACACTGATCGTGTTTTGGTTTTTGGACTGTTTGGTTGACACAAAGACTTTTGAAGATGTCATGAGTTGCCATGAGCATAAATGAAAAGTTTCATCAGTAATGAAAGTCGCTGTCTGTGGCTCCTAACTAAGACGACATGCTGTTTGTAAAGCTCGTCTGCCAGTTTTGTTGGGGTGTTTTTCGTTAAAAACTAGTGTAGATAAGACACTGTGATTGTGTAAAAGTGCATGTCTAGTAATGTGTGAAAATTAAAAATAATCACCAAGATCCACCTGTTCGTGTTCCTGTTTTTAACTTGTATTTTAAACCTGCGTTGTTGGTTTAGTCACCAACTTATCTAAATAGGCTATGTGGAGATTTTTATTTTTGCTGCACCTCTCCTAAAAGGAAAAAAAAGCTTGTCAGGTCTCATTAAAATGCCTTATCGGACCAATAAAACCGAAACAATACGTGAACCCTGACCGGCAGCGCTCCCGGCCTGTCTCTTTCCCCGTCCTGTCACCGTGTGGTTTCTCTGTGTCGTCACTCTGACGCTCTGCTCTCCTGCTCCTCCAGGTCGTTACCGGGCACCACGGCCGCGCAGTGCGAATCCAACCTGAAGAAGATCTACACCGTGCAGACTGTTCAGGTGAGAGCTGTCGGCTGAAAGAACTCCTCCGTCTCCACAGCAGGGAGGTCGCATGTGGCCGAGGTCGCCACGGAAAAGCCTCACTGACGAAAGTGAAGTTTATTGGCACTGAAAGCTACTGTAGGCACGATTGTTGGGGAGAAATCAAAGTATTTTGTCATGAAACACAAACGTGTCGGGAGCAGTTTATTGACGCCATATATGCAGCTTTTTCCAAGTGAAATTCAAACAGTTTCACATTTCTGTTGCTTTTATTACTGCGAGTGTGATCTGTTGGTGATCGACATGTTGTATCGAGCTTCAGGAGCCTCTGATTGGTGTGTCTGCTAAACACCTCTGATGCAGTGATTTGAGATGATGCTCTGATACCACGTTAAAGGAAAGTCAGTGCATGGTTGCCATGGAGACCTTCAGTAAACAGCAGTAAACTAATGACAGGGTTTGTCTCATCGTCCCTAAATTCCTGTACAAAGGATTGAAACCTGTCAGTTAATGGAGATGGAACAGCTTTAATAACAGTAACATTATTTATAGTTTATATCGCTAATTTCTGTACACAGGGAAGTGAAACAGACTTGTAGTTTCAGTTTGAATAATCTGCTAAATACCGAAAGCCAAACTCTTTGAAAATAAACCAACAAGCAAAATATGAAAGGAAGAAAAAAAACTAAACTTTTTTTGCTTAGTTTTACTACCACGGTCAATATATTGCACTGTTGTAAATAAACCAAATCTAAACTGCACAGAGAAGGCTCAATGTAACAGTTTTTTATATCATCACGTTCAGATCAGTAACTTTCTGTCGGTGCTTTAAGAAAGAAAAACATGGACTCTTCTCTGTCTGCAGATGTTCTGGAGCGTATACAACAACATCCCTC
The DNA here is from genome assembly GCA_028564955.1 of Terapon puta. NCBI lineage: Eukaryota > Metazoa > Chordata > Actinopteri > Centrarchiformes > Terapontidae > Terapon > Terapon puta. The sequence goes on along the minus strand of JAOXYL010000100.1, from coordinate 23,309,055 downwards.
CTGTCACAGCCCTGCCGATGAGGTGTAGCTATCACTTAATGCGCGGAGAACGGAGGCCATTGTGGTGAGTCTTTTATTGTTGTGGAAGTTATCATGAGATCAAAAACGATATTTCTGTCAAAGAAAAAGGAGGCCGTTGCCCACATAGTAGCTGCCACGTCATGTGATAACGTTTTCCTGCAGTTGTATATCAGAAAATGGATAATGTAGTAATGACAACACAACACAGTTAAAAGCTCCAGTCAAGTGCATTTATTTGGAAAATTAGAGCACGTATAGAGTTGAACTCGCTTTTCTTCACCGCTCTTCCTCTGTTTACTTACGATCGTATGGTTGTTGTGTATCTGCTGTTGCATCCACCTCAAATTAACATGTGGAGCAGAGGCTGTGCAGGGGCAGCGAATGAAGCTCCACCAGATACTCTGCTCTGATTGGTTGTTTTGATTCAGGTGCAGATTGTTGTCAAGTGGTTTTTGAGGCAGCAGGTGGAGCCAGAGGAGTCACATTTTTATCACAGATGATCCGTCTTGTATACAGCCGTCAGGACTAATAACGTCAAGTAAAAGTCGAGTCATGTAAAACATTCTCTTTCATCTTTTACACCAACAGGGAAGAAGAAAGCAACGCAAAAGGAGGAGTATGGAAGATGAAAATACCAAAAGAAAACGCTGTAGGCGGTTTGTTTGGCTTCTTTTCACATGGTAATATCACATAATAATAAAAATACCTGAATTATTAATTAGCTCCTCTGTGTTCTTTGCTTCAGTCTGCAGTTTGGAAAGAACTGTTACTTGCTACTATTGGTGAACAGTTTGCAGATTACTGTGCCTCAGGTGAGCTGCTACGAGTCCACACTCTGTTTCATGTTAAGATATAGTCCTGATTGAAAGAAATATGCCTTTTTACGAAGCTGGCAACTGAAGTGATGTTTGTTTGTGTGTTTTTTTTTAATCATCTGTTTTGTCTCCTCGATTTCCCAGACGACGAGGTGGTCGGTGTCAGTGTTAGCGTTCGAGACCGCGAAGACGTTGTACAAATCTGGAATAGAGATGCATCTCTTGCTAGCGAAGCAAATATCTTGGGGAAAGTCTATGAGCTCCTCCCGCACATTTCTTTTAAAGCTGTTTTTTATAAGTGTAAGTATGCCCACGTTTCCCCCCCCTTCACACACGCATGCATTGTACGCTCCACGTTCAGAAACTGTTGCATGTCAAGCATCAAGTATGCATCTGTACTGAGGGTTTAGCTCAAAGCATGTCAGCATGCCAGAGGTTTAGGTTGATTTAAGGAGTGTACATAGCTGGAGGCTAATCAGTCCTGTACAGAGGTTACAGAAAAGGCATTAAGGCAAATTACGAGGGCCACATATGCCTCCGTACGTGCTCCACATTCACATAGGCTAGTCGTGTTGTTACATGTTCAATACATGTTCCCAAACTCATAATGAGCTGCAGTGGAAAGTAACAAACTTAAAATGCTTCTCGAACTTTCTTTTACCGTTGAAATCTGCGCATGTGTTTCTTTTTTTTTTTCCTTTTAACTATCCAAAACAAAAACAAACTGGTTCTGTTGTCCAAATGGTGTGTTGCATGTGAGATTTTATGCCCACCAGCCCCTCTGTTTGTACTCACCATGAATCGCTTTGACTTTTTCAGCTCACATGGAGCATCATGCCTTTGAAGGAGGACGCTCAAGACATTAGATTGTAATGCACTTTTTCTTTATTTTAACCTGAACTCTGTACCCGCCTCGACGACAAAGGCGCTGTCCACCACCTAATCAAGGATATTATTTTGCATTCAACGAGGAAATGTTATCGATATATTTTTATAACTTTTAATGACTGCTGCCTTGTTCCGTTTTTTTGACGTAGGTCCTAAAGCTCTGAACCCCTCAGAGAATGTATCCCCAGCATCACACTCATCCGCAGTTCATTAGCTCATGTTTTGACTTCCTCCTATACTGAACTGCACTGTCATGGTCCTGTCCTCTGCACGGCCCATGGACCTCACAATTTATTCCTGGTATAGAGGTAGCAGCTTCATAATCTAGTGTTTTTTTTACTCTTGTGATGTGTAAGAAATCTCAATTCATATGTTTAATCAAGTCAGCGTATTCAGTGCCAAAGCACTTTTCTGCCATTTCCGAGGATTGTACCCCCGTTGTTTTAGAGTATTTCCTCTTCTGAGGATGGAGTGAATGTCCCATTTAGTTTCTTGGAGGGGAAAAAAAATTGTACATCAAACTTAAATCAGGGTAACTTTATTGCACATGACTACATGTTCCAATCACGGTGTCCCCGGGTTATGAAGCCATCCTTGTGAGTCGGGACATATTCCAGCATAGACGTGGCCCCAAGAAATCGTTTTTTTACAGTCTCCGATCAAACTCATCCTGAAAGGTGCCTCTTTGAATGTTCCCAGCCACATTTAACGTTTCTTTCACTTTCTTTTACACGCGTTGAAAGTCGACCCTCCGCCCTCCTAAAATGGAGTCATGGATTGTTCAGTGTGTTAAACCCTGAAGAGATACTGCACATTTTTGTGCTCAACTAGTGGTGCTCCTTTGTACTTGTCAGCACTTGTCTCCCGTACCGATAGATCTCCAATCCTTACTGGACTCTGAACTTGGAGTCATGCTGTTTTTATTTAGCATTACATACACTGTCCCATTTTATCATACAGAAGTAAAAATTTACTTGAGTTTCAGTCGTCACCGAGTCAATGTAGACGGCTGCTTGAAATACAAGTACACTTTAAACTAGACACTGATCTAACCTGCTTGTCCGTAATGACACATGCCACCAATATTAACAGAGAAAGCAGAAAAACATATTTTTCTATCAGATCTTTTACAAATGATTTTTCTGAGACGTAATCACCCAGTCTGAGTCACTTTCACTAACACAGTTAACTTACTCCCCTTTTATGTCAGCGTAGGCTCCAGTAAAGTGACTGCTTCTGGTATTATTAGACGTCACACCACTTTTCTAGTTCAAATTTGGACAGGCTGATAAGTTTGTCATAAGGGACGACATTTCCTTTGTAAACATGATTTTTGCAGTGACACGGACAAAGTAAATAAAATGGAAATGAAAATCCAATTAGTATCACTTGTCTCTTCTTGCACAGTTGCAATCACCAGCAGCGAAGGACTTTGTTTCCGTTCATGTAAGTGAAGGTATTGTGAACAGTGGGTTTGTTGAAGCTTTTAGCTGAACACATCTGGAAGTGGAATGGATGACAGAAGCGAGTGAACCACATCAGTAAAGCTGCGGGTGTGAAACCAATGCAATTAGCTGATAAATGCTGAAATGCCCTGCAGAGTGTGGGGTGGATCCTTTGTAGTCCATCCCAAGCAACACTTTGATATTACACAGAGTAATTTGATCTTTAATAGCAGCTTTAATGTCAGAATCCAGATATATTTGGAGGAGCCCAGAGACTAGAGAAGACTCACATTTAGCAGTGTGGTTGTGGTCAGGTGGAGTT
>JAOXYL010000100.1:23288345-23305464 GCA_028564955.1 Terapon puta | reverse complement strand
TTTAATAAAGAAAAAATGAAAGAAATCTCAAGAGGAGAAACAGGACAGATTTCTCAAGCGTGCGAGAGATGTGTGTACAGAGTAAATCAACAACAAAGTTCACAGTGTATCAGGAAATGTAGATTGTAGGGAAAAAAATGAAGCTCATGGGTCCAGGAGGACAGAGAGCAACTAGAGAGAGAGTAAGGGGGGGCTGAACCTGCCAACTAAACGTACGTAAAAGTATGGACAGCCAGTGAAAGTCCCAGCTCAGCAGATGACTTCAGAGTCACCATCATGAACAAACTCACCCAGGTCATCTCAGCCCCCTTCATAGCCCCTTCACGTTGATTCAGCAGGGTATCCACTGACTCAACACATCTCAAAGGTCTTGAATGTAAGGCCAAAACGGGCTTTTTAAAAAACATATTTCTTTGACACTGTGCCTGTCTTGTTAAGTTTCACAGAACCACACGGTTTGATGTTGCATATTTAAACGCTCAACCACTCGCTCTGTGGTCTTGACTGAGCCTCGTTCTTCATCCCATTATATTTTATCCTTCTGTATGTTTGGCCCCAGATCCACGATTGATGGTTTCCTAACCCTGGATGTTTAAAACTGCTGTATTACCTTAGGTGACCTCAAGTGAAAGTAACAGAATTAAGAAGCTCTGCTCTATCTTGGAACTGTTTTGTCGGCCTTGGTCTGGAGACGCACTCTTGACTTTGTGCTCACTCTCAGACTGGTGATAACAACTCTGTCTGTATTTATGTGCATGCACGTAGTGGGCAATTCTTTTGTATTGAATTTAGCATTTTGTATTACATTTTCCTCTTTGAGGCCTTAAAAAGATCTTAAACAGCGATACATTTGATCTCACCCTGTCCACAGTGAGCTCTGGAATACAATCTGGATCCAAACCACATAAAATTTGATTTTTGATTTTGATGTAAGAAAATATACAAGATTTGATGTGAGTACCTCCTGTGCAGCAGCTGAAGGTGAGCAATTACGCGGGCATCTTGGTGAGGTTTGGAGTGTATCTACAGTGTGTCCCCTGTGGTTCTGAAATGCATTCAGAAGGCTCGTCAGTAAGTTAGAAAAGCAGCGCAGAGTGCATCTACCCCTGCTCTGTGCCCATCGGCCTACGCTGAGCTGCACTTTCACAGCCAATTGAAATGGTTAAAAACATTGCACTCACCGTCTCACAAACTTGATTGTATCCCCAGTCAAACGTTTTAAGGATTTACCACCCAGCGGTCTGCTCGCTTCAGAGGCATCGCTCAGATGATTAGAGGAAAAACAGACCAGCTGACCCTGCAGCAGCAGCTATGAAGCAAAGCGTCTTGATCTTCAGGGAAATGCTCCTCGTCCTCCATGATTTGCGCTGACGTGCACACTGTTGCGGAACAGCGGTGCCACATTTCAAAAGCAGCTCCTCTTAGTTAAACGAACCACTGCACGAGAAAGTGTTGAACGTTCTAAGTTCATCTGCCGCTTATAACACAAGGTAAGCGTTAAGGCTTGACACTGTGTGCTATCCTCAAACTATACTGAGAAGAGGATCAAAGCTAGATGATATTAGCTCTTACCATGGCAGCAGTGACATCACACCTATTGCACACTGGGATGGCTGACTCGTGTGCATATGTTCGGTGAAGCCCCTCGTATAGGAGGGCCTCCCTGTTGAAATGACTAAAAAATTATACCTTTGACACTGTTGGTATCAAACACGTTTTCAGTCAACAGGGATATTGATTATTACAGCAGAATGTACAAGAACACACTGAGGAAAACCATTAATAGCATCAAATACTATGTACAGTTATGCCACACGACAGTTCACAGCATGTGTCACGTTATTAGGGCACTTTTAGGTAGAGTTTAGCTGCATTTAAAATCTATTTTTCTGTAAGTAATTGTGTAAAAAGTCTCAAATGATAACACAAAGACAGTGAATACACTGCATGGCTGTATTTTGCAGAGAAAGATATATTATAAAAAATACTGTGTCATAAAAGAAAGTACTCTGTATATATTTAAAATATTCAAAAGCTGCTTTTAAAGATGCATAATGACAGCTTGTGACAATTCCTCTGAGTCCTTCTAAATTTGATGTGGTGATGGATCTATTCATAATGCTACAGAGATAAACACATCATGTGCAGGTATAGATAGGTATAGAAAAGAAAATATGGTTCAACTAAATAAGAGGTTAATATATGGATCTCAGTGTTATTTTTATTGCATGAGCATGTTTACCATTCAGCCCAAAGTAACAATATAAATTTAGTTCAGTTTCGGCATCATGCTTTATAATGGTTGTTACTTAACTGCTGCTGAAGTGCACAGCATCCGCTGCAATGGTCACAGTTTACGTGTACGTTAGTTTGGTGGAAATGAAACAAAAACACGATTTGATGATGATTCGAGATTATTTGATTTGTTCTTAAGCAATGAAGTTAAGAACAAATGTATACCTTTGTGATTTTATTATACATGTATCTATGAGTTCAGCTAAACATTTTCACAGGTGGCGCACAGATTTAAAATAAATAAATATGTTGGTGCAATGCAGTAAGATCATCCTTATAATGATACACCTTCTACAAAGTATGACATTTGATATTTATCTGTGTTTGATGAGTAGAAATAAAAAAAAGTCCCACAGCACATCAACCACCTAAGGATATTTTAGGTATCATGTTCTCCAGTTTTTCCGTTTTCGCCCACTCATCTGACAGTTCGTTACTGGTCATTATCTGCGCAGCTTCTCCCTTTCATTACACGCTGAACGCTACAGCCCTCGGCAGCAGGGGGAAAAACGCCGTATGAAAGCCATCCATCCCCCTTTGGGAATCAAGAGGAGCTCCTATTCATTTGCTTAATTACCTAATTAACAGAAAGCTAATTACTTTGTTGTGTGCACGCGTATGTGTGGAGAGGCTGTTACGTAACTGATAGTGATCCTCAATTAATTTGTAACTACACTCCATCAAGTCGGGGCCTTAATCCACACAACACATCAGCGGTGTGACACCAACAAAACACGATAATAAATTCAGGCCCAGGCACATGGCTGCTGGGCTCCGCTGAGCTCAGTGATCCAGTATTGACATGCAGATCAAGCCACTGAAGAATTAGAAAGCTCAGATCGCGTGTTAGATTGCCTTCACAACACTGTACATACACTTGAATTGTTCTCATTAATTACAAAGGACAATCATGTTTACAACCTTTTGAAAAAAAACTGCAGTAATCCTATGAAAGACTGAGGATCAGCTCAGTCGACAAAACTGCAAATCCTGTTGGGAATATAATGGGAATAATGTATTTACACTGTCAGACATCAAATTTCATCAAGAAAAAGACTATCATCACAAATTCACCGCTGAGTGAAAGAGGCACATTCAAAAGGCAGACAAGGACACGACACTGTCAGAAATTCAAACCTTGCATGTCAGTAAATGTTTGTTTTTGCTCCTGTGTTTGCACGATGAAATTCTTCCTAAAATCCCACATCTCGGCTATGAAGAATGTGTGAACTGCGCGCCCCAGTTCACGTCTTGATTCCACTCTGCAGCTTTGTACTTATCAGCTGAATGGCTCAGAGGACATCTGTGTGTTGTGTCTGTCGGGCCCTGAGGTCATTAAACACAACATTGTGGCTGTGGGCCATGCGGAGATTGATGTGTGCGTGTGTGTGTGCCTTCAGGGTACTCGCCATAGCTCACACACAGCATCGTTACAGTGATGGCCAAATGGCTTTTAATTTTGCTTTAGCCAAACATGAGCTGTGGGACTGGGGACACACTTTTGTAAAAACTCAATAGAAATATATATCAAAGCATGCAATGTGTGACTATTTTATGTATTTGATCATTATTATTACTTATTTCTTCTTTCTTTCTTTCATTTCTATTCTATTAGTGTTTCTATTCATTATTAGTACTACTATAAATATAAACGAGCCTTAATGGAGCCTTAAATACATCAGGAGATCAGAGAAAAATTCTAAAGAATTGACAATGGTTGTTTTTCAAATGTACATATTTCTCACTATTTCACAAGTTTGTTTTGTTTCAGTAACAGGAAATTCGTTTGGCCCCATTTTGTGTTACTATGAATGAACACAGCAAACCGACATCATCACGCTTCTTAATGCTTTTGTCTGTCACAGTGTCGTCGGCCGGACGCTGGAGGGCTTTCGATGAGCCTGAAGCCTGATGAAGATCTGACGCCTGTGCCAAGTGATCGATCGCACCTTTAGAGGCCGAACCGGGGCCCGGGCGCGACAGCGATGACACAGAGGACACGAGTTAGGCGGCAAAACAGTGCGGCGGCGGTGATTTGTGTTGGGTGACGGTCACGGTAGCTCTTAAAACATAAAATATATTAGGCTACATTGACAGATATCAATATAATGACCTTTCTGAAGCATATAAATTATTCAGGTTAGGTTTTGTTCCAAATTTGTGTTTGATTTGAAGCTCTACCTGTAATACTCTGATAACACGCGCGACCTGAGGTGTGTAAGAGTGTGTGTCGAAACATCCGCGCCGTGAAGATTTCAGGATGTGACAGAGGAAATGTAGAAGCGCCTGGTAACAACACAGGACTGAGACGCTGGTAAGGTCACACGGCACAGATGAAGTGGCGAGTGTCGTAGCCGTGCCTGTGACTCAAGGCGGTCAGAGGGTGGCGCTCTCTACCAAGAAACAGACTCTCCTCGCAGGCTCCATCGCCAGCATTCCTCCCAGATGCAGCCATGATAAATACGGCGGCGTCCACGGCGAAATGAGCTGCGCCTCCTTGATCAAGGGCAAAAAAGCGACTTAAAATATTTCCCCCGGAGGTTAAATTAATGTTGCTTCACCACGAGCGTTAGCCGGACTGTTGAGCTGGCCCGTGATGACTCTCATCTTCAGGGGCAAATGACAAAACTTTAATTACTGCCACAGTGTTTGTGCACTTCTTGTGACAGTCAGATTGAGCAGAAAAGACTGTTTGGCAGTGGGCAAAACTTTTCAACCACAAACCCACCAACTCCTTAAAAAACACACACACACAAAAAAAACAGGAACACAGGCCAAGCAGAGCTACTTAATAACTTTGTTGATGCAGCAGAATATTTTGAAAAACTGGCCCACACGCCAGAAAAATATAACCCCACCGCAAACTGAAAGAACCTGCACTCTGGTTATCTCTGCTGTCATTTTAAAATGCCATAATACCACCCCCCCTTCATTTAATGGGTAAAACTCCTCACAGTTGAGATTAAAACATCTTTGATGATTATGTCAAAGCATTTCATTTCCTCCTTTTTTTTAACCCCCCACTTGCAGTAAGCCTTTGGAACAGTTATGATGAAGCTCAGATCAAAAAAAAAAAAAGTGGTGTGGGGGGGAGAATTTTCTGAAATAATAGAAGTTCATTCTGCCTCAGTTGTAATTAGTCAGCTTAGACATTTTAGCTTTTCTGACAGCCCCCCCCCCCTCTCCTGTCACACTTTGGGCTAAAACTAATGCATAGCATTACGTTTCCCCGCAGAAAGGACCCGCAAAGTGCCGCTCCGTCGTACTCGTGGCCGTGATGTTTCTCCGAGTGACCGGCGGATCGACGTGCAGGTGGATATGACGTCACGGGCTCGGCCAGCAAAACAACAACAACAACAACAACAACATCCGAACCGGCGCTTCTTCCTCTTTTTTTTTTTTTTTTTTTTTTTGCATAAATAAATTATTTTTCTTAAACGTGCCGGTCTCCTCTCGGTCCTCGGCTCTTAAACAACATTTAAGAGGAAAGGAGCTCGCGCCTTTCAACCCCGCGAGGCAGACTGGGAGGCAGCGCGTGCGAAACTCCACATTTTTCGCCTCTTTTTTTTTTCCTCCTCTCTCTCTCTCTCGACGCCCTCGGTAAGATCATCTCTCTCTCTCCTTATAGTTAAGTTACTTAGTTAGTCCCCCCCCCCCCCCGCATACACACACCCCTCCTCCTCCCCCCTCACACACACACACACACACACACCTCCACCTCCTCCCCCAGTAACACCGAGGCGGGTGGAGTAGGCTAATATTGTTCGTGTTTACGCCGTGTGATTTGTTGTCGCACGCGTCCGTTCCTCCGGTACACAAGCCCGCGCGCACGGGAGCTCGTTATCTCTCCCCGCCGCGGCGAATCGGTACCCTCCGCGTGCGCCTGCTAGCCGCCGTTAGAGCGTGTTTTTTTCCTCCCCCCCCCTCACATCCCGGTAAGTTTCACTATTATCGCAATGTTCGCCTTGTTGTGTCGTGTGTGAGATAACCTGCTGCTGCTGCTGCACCGCGCTCTCTCTCCCTTCACACACACACACACACACATACACTCACACACACACGGAGTTAGTCTTTTTCGCCGTCGTTGTCCGGACTAGCTACAATAGGCGAAATAAACAAATCAACAAACACCTGTGTTTGTTGTTGTGGTGAGGCAGGCTGTTAGCGCGCTGTAACGTGTGTGTGTGTGTGTGTGTTAGCGAGCCGTGGAGTTTAACTAACTACGACAGCTGTGTCCTCTACTGTTTTTTCAAAAGTTGTGTTTATAACTTTAGCTGTTCATGAGACACCCAGGCTGGCGGTGGTGTTGCTGGGGGGGCATGTTTACCACCGGGGCGGCCGCCGTCGTTAACAGGTCCGTCGTTACAAAGTTACCTGCGACGCCGTAAAAAAGTTTGAGCCCGTTTCCACGGTGAGAGGGGAAGTTTAGAGCGCCGTGATTTTCTCAGACAGACTGAGCTCTGCCCCACGTGTTAGCTGTCCTCCAAACTCCAAGGGAGAGGAGGAAAGACCCCCCCACCCCAATAAAAACAACAAAAAAACACACCAACAACGTACAAAGAAACTAAAGTCGTTGTAACATTATAACACGTCAAACTATCAGACAGGTCACTTTAACTCTTCTATCCATCTTTGGCCTGACTGTCCTTTTAGCGTGGCTGCTCGGCGGTGACACACACACACACAGCGCCTTTTAAAGCGTGTATTCACCTCGCAGCTCATTAACACAAAGAGTGAGTTGGTTTTTACTTTAGGCCGTGACACTGAGCTCACGTCGGGTCTGCGTTTGGTCCAGGTGCTGTCACAGAGGCAGGCTGTGCTGTTTGTCACACTCTTTTTTTTTCTTCTTAACCTTAAATACCTGCAGGGTGACTTTATTATCACCTGTGCTAACTTTAAAAAAGACACACACTCAAAAAAAGAGTTTCAATTTGAGTTAAATGAACGCTCAATAATAATCAGCTACCTGTTACACCAGTGTGTGTTTTTACTTTTTATGAACGTCATCCCAAAGTAATACACACCGACCGGGGGAATTCACTTAGCAAAAAGGAAAAAAAAGGAATGTATAATTACATTTAAAGCAAAGCAATTGAAGAAATATTTAAAATATTTTAATTAAAATTTTACAACAGGTGCATTACAGATACATGGACACAGGCAGTCAACATGATAATGAATTTTACTGCACAGCTTTTAAATGTATCTAAAGGTGTAACAAACAAATGCCTCACACACTTATTCCGTGTTAATTAATTTGTAATTTATAAAGTCAGACAGCAGAATTATTTTAATGCTGTTTTATGATTTATGTAAGAAAAAGTTACAGATTTTGTGTGTCTGTTCAGCGTGAACTTATAATGTATAAGAGTGAAATATTACCCCCATATTTTATACAGCAAGTCTGCAGCTGGCAACAGCAGGACTAAAACCATCTGAACATTTACAAAAGGGAAACTGCAGCTTTAACAACTATTGCTGGCAGTGCTCCCTCCTTCTTGGTCTTTGGATTAGTCATTGTCTGAGGGGAAAAAAAACACTTTTTTGTAGGAGAAGTAAAGTAAACAGCCTCCAACAAGCGAACCTTGACAACCCAGATTAAGGAAAACATTGGAGATCAAACAGTGCTGCTGCTGGGCTGTTGTCATGAGCTGCCTGAGAGAGAGCTGCAGACTATTTGAACAGGCACCGGGGTTTGTGTGCTCACTTATGCAGAAATGGACCTTCGCAAATGCTGACCCAGGTTTTAAAACACAGGATGAACTTTCTTAGGAACTTTTCCGGGCCTGCTGTTTGACACGGCCGCACCACGCAGACGTTCAGCCTTCTGGTGGGAACGGCCTAACGCCGTCCCCTGCGTCTGCCTGTATGAAACAAGAATGGCTGCACTTTCTCTGCCCCATACTACAACTGAATAAATTTAGTTAGCGAGGGGGGGGGGTTGAAAATGCTTGAAATTTGAGGAAGAGCAGCTGTATGCATTGTAATGACGCAAGATCCTTAATGCACCAATCTGTGATTTTGTATTATTTGGAAAGCCCTTGTTCTAGTTTGGCCTCTTCAGGCTGCGGCTAAAGCTCCTCTTTGTGGAGAGTTGAGGTTCAACTGGTAAGAAAGTAATCAGTCACTCATGCATTCAGTGTGGGGACTCCCATCCCTGAGTGGAGCGGCGCTCTCTTTCATCTGACGGCTCAGTATTTGTGAACACACACTGAAATACCCTGTGCTGGGTACGGAGGGGCTGTAAACTGACTGTGCACCCTTGCTTGCAGCTGAATGATAAGAGAGTTATTTTCGGTCCAGTGTGGGAATAAGGTTCTGCATTTGCTGCATTGTTTCTCTCAGATTTATTTGCCGGCTTCACCCTTCATTTGATTTCAGATACAAGACGCCCTCAAACTGGTTGCTTTTTTTTTTTTTCGCGCAAAGCAAGACAAGTGACAGATGAATAAAGGGAATTTTCTGGTAAATGAATTTGTCATGTGATTTTTGCATGTTTGATTCACGCAGCACAAAGGGGAAGAGCACGGGCAATATGAGTATGAGTGTGGCGTGCTCATTAGTGCTGTATTACATGAATGGAAGTGATAACAAAGGAAAGCAGAACAATATTTCCAGGGTAAAGGTTAGTGTGTCCCGGCCCCTGTGGCGTGCCCCGGCAGACGGTTCTCCGTGCCGAGGAAGGCGATTGGTCAGGAGAGTGGACAGCTTCAGGTGAGCTCTGTGCAGCTCCTCAGTCTCTATGGAGACTGCAAAATGCTCAGGACGGCCATTAACTCATGCAGTCATTAATTACTGTCTTCTACTGTCATCTGTCCTTAATAAAGGGAGGCATGCTGACAAAAATATCACCCGTCTGTATTACAAATTGAATTTACAACTGATGTTGGGCTTGAGGAATACAGTACCACACTGGGATGCAGATGGCCCGTGGTTGGATGTATTATCAAAGCATCATGTATATTTTGCTCTATTGATCATGTTGGTGAGATTTAAAGTAGGAGTTTGGTGTGTTGGTTTTGGATGGAAGCAGTCTTGTTATTTTAATGCATAATTGCTTGTTGTACATTTACACTGAGGCTAGACGGGCTCTGTGGCATTTTGCACGCATGTCTGCTGTGTCAAGGAGCTGTATGACAGTGGTACTAGAGGCACACAATGGCTTTTAACAGTTGCTGCATAAACAAGGGCTTTCTTCTCCTCAGAGTGATGTAGACATGTTTAACCTGAGCAAAATGTTTTATGTGTTTATGTGCTCTGACACTCGAGAACACTGCATGAAAAAGCTGATTAGACTGCACGAAGATAAAGATGAAAAAAATTAAAGGGAGTTGGCATCGGACTGTGGTGTGGTTTGCGTTGAGATTTGACAGCTTTATTAGGGCAGTAATAGGGAGTGGAGTGAAACCCACTCAACATGTATCTGTTTAGTTTTTTTATATCTGTCATATTTAGATAAAAGTATTAACACATTATTAATAAAAAAATCCATCCAATTTAGAAAATTATTAGTAAATGAATTAGATGAATTGTGAGGCCATCAGGCTAAATGCATGTTTTTTTAATTTCTGCACTTTATGTATTTTCGTATACTGTATTTTCTTAGAGCTTAGTTTCTTTAGTAGCACAGCACTTGGGAGCACATTTGTTTTGGGAATGATGCAGGTAAGCTACAAACATTTTTCTCCCAGACATGAGGGGCTCAGCCATATGCTCCAAGCTGTGCTCAGCTGCCTGCCGAAACCTCAGCACCTGTTTCCATCAGCTGTCCGGTCTGTATGTCAGTCTGTCTGTGTGCTTGTGACGTGGCTTCCATGGCCCTATCAATGACCCGGCTTTCATTGTTATGTAACTGTCTGTCAAATATGCATTATGGATTGTTTGCACTGCGAGGCTTCAGCCGCTACTCTGAGATAACCTGACGTGCTGATGTTTTGTCCTGTTTGTCAAAAGTTCGTGCTCAAACAACATGTCATTTGCAGCCCCAGAAAGATCGCTCTCACTTTCATTTGTGGTCGAGACTACGAGTTTTCACAGTTAAAGGTGACGTGGATCTTAATAAAGTTTGTTTTTTTGTGCAGTTTTCGAGAAGTCGTTTTACTTTCTGGCAATTATGGAGATGTTAGAAGAAGAGAATTACAATAATATGGCGACTGTTAAGTTCCTTGAGGGGCAAATGTTGGATTGAGGCAACACTTTAACTTATAAGGTGGATGTGAGATGTGATATTGACTTGAAATACAAGAATTTTTTTGTTTTATTTAGTAGTTTGACTCGATATTTTTGTGCAGCCCTCGCCAGAAATCCTTTTTCAGTCCAACACAATTGTTAGGTCTGTGATAGAGGCCTGTTTTCTGCCTGCTTATGAAGTTTTAATTTGTCATGGTGGCACTTTATGTTCCTGTTGCTGGAAATGTAAAAGTGCTCACCTGAACCTAAGTTATTAGATCTTTCCACAACTGGATGCTTAGAGCTGCAAAATCTTCATTATCTGTCTGCAGGTTAAGTCATTATTATGCTGCGTGAGTGTGAGAACGCAAGCAGCAAAACTCACTTTTGCAAAAATGCCACAGACGATTACCTAAACCCCGCTAACTGTAGCAGGCAGCGCAGTGTTAAAATAAGGTTGCAGGAGCACATCTTTAAGGGCCTCATCCTTGACTTCTTGGCTGTGTTTTTAGTTGGCAGTCCCAGCCTAATAAGAAACATAACATGGCAGGGCCTGCTCTTCCATCATCATTGCTGGGTGGAAAGTTGGTGCGCTTTGATCATGTCTTTTGGGCGCATCACTCCGGCTTAGCCTGCTGCTCGCTATGTGATAAGCCATCAGAGTACTCAGATCTAAGCCGGCAGCTCCGTGGGCTTGAGGAGAGACAGGAGAGAGTAATGGAGATGAGGAGAGAGCAGCAATGCAAATTTTGTTGACAGACTGTTACTGCAGCTGTTCTCTTTGCCTTTGAATCCAACAATGTTACTGTCCGTCCTCGCCCGCATGCCAAAAGAAAAAAAAAACGTGTTTCATTTTGGAGCCTTTTCTTTTGTTGGGACTGCGCTGTTCCAGTGTGGCACGATTCGCCCTTTTGGCCATTAAAACACCTTTAATTAGGCATGCATATTAAATACCTCAAAAACACACGTGATTTAATTAGTTTACAAACTGTTATGTTCAGACGTGCTCTTAACTGCGGTTAACTGATGCAAGTTCACTTTGAAGTTGAACGCTCCGTTTCCACGCCGCTCTCCTCCGTCCTGCGCGCAAAGCACCATTTTGAACCCCCCATTATGAAAGGGTGCTCCTAATTGACGGGTTGTTGCTTGTTTATTTGATATATATTTACCAGCTGGGTGGTAATTGGGAAGCAGTAATTACCCGAGATGCAGTGCAGCGCTCCGGCAGAGGTGCCACCACGCTGATGAGTCTGGAGCCCAGATGAAAGTATGCAGGTTACTATTATCACCCGAGCAGGCTGTTTAAATACTTGACAGCGAAGAGCAGGGATGGCTAATTGGGCCCGCGTCCCTTATATAGTCTCATTGTTTACCGTGACGCCGTACGGTGTGAGATCCAACGCGCGATACTTTCATCTTGTGCCTTTTTAAAACATCTTTTGGTACGATTGTTACCAGTGTACCTGAGCAGTTAATAGCGACAATAAAAGGCCAGTGGATGTAAGGGCCTTGTGGATTTGGAGTCCCTCCTGATGATGTAGTTCCTTCACTGATAATGGCCTTGTTAACTGAGATTCATTACCTCTTCATTCAGAGTCCCCTGGATATTGAAGGAGAGTGTTCTCAAACTGCTGGGCTCACCACGGTGAAGTCATACTGATGTGTTTTTTTTCGCGTGCTATTCGTGGAAGCCGGTGACGGTATCTTCCCCCTGACTCCCGATGATTCAGTTGACCTGAGTCCGGGGTGGTGGGGGTGGTATTTGACTTTGTTTTGCCGCTCAATTCCACTTTCACACCGGCTCTCGCTTTCTCTTTCTGTCTCGTTCTCCCCGTTGTTTCTCACAGACACTTTCTCCCGCTCTCCAATCCGCTCCCTCAGACATACAGAGGTGTACACCTTGTTTGTGTGCAGGCTGCTGTTGTTTGATCGCCCGCTCTCCCAGTAGGTCTTCAGACATTGTTGTTGTTTGCCTGTATTGGTTGGGAGTGTGTGACTTGCATTTGCCCAGGCTCCTTGGAGGGAGTTTGTTTTTGTTCTCAGTGTTGTAAACAGGGTGGGGCTCTGTTCCCAAACCGCTCAGTTGGAGATGGTTATTTTCACAGGAGTTATTTTTTTTGTTGATCATTTTGGTCAATAGATTAGCCTGGGATGGAATTATGTGTTGGAGCAGATAGTGTGGCTCACCGTTTGCTGCATGTGCTGACTGCAGAAACGCTCTGCCACCGTTGTTTTTCTGATCAAAGAAGCACTCAGATATGATTTTCTTGATGTCTCCAGCTTTGTTAGCGCTGCTGATAGTTCTCTAGCCTCATGCTTGTCTTTCATTTTATAACACCATGCCACAGTTTGACCCCAAATTTTTATAACAGCTGAGCCCAAGTTTGAACAACTATGTCACAGGGTGAAAAATAATTTTTAAAAAAGTTAATTTTTTGAAAGTGAGTAAAAGACTTCCACACCTTTTGACCAAGTTTTTTTAAAATACGTTCTCAAATATTGTAACATATCTGTATTAAGATAGTGATGATCACAACATTAATTTTTTTTCATACCCAAGGCAGGCCATCTATTTTTGCTTTGTTACTGCTTAAGATTTAAGATTTTGGACATTCTGAGATAATAATGCCTCTTACTGTAACCGTTTATAACTCTAACCACAGAAGATGTTTGGTGCTTTCAGCAAAGTCTTAGGTCATGGCATAATTTCTGAATAACTTTGAGTGTCTTTCACCGAGGAGAAAGAAAGAGATTGTCCACAGAAATGCTTTTATTCAAGGCTATTTCAGTATTAATATTTCAGTTAAATGCCAAAAGGTCATAATGACTTCAAGTCCCAGCCCGGTTTTCAAAACAACATTTTTGTTTATTCTAGCCAATTGGCTGAACACGTCTTTGGCTAGGAGCGTCTGTGGCTGGGGATCTCGAGCCCACTGGTTTGCTGTGAACTCGCTAGTTGAACTCAACGGTAGAGAGGCCTGATGACGAGGCTGCTGCAGCTTCATTTTATCTGTCATGATATTTTAGATTATAAGGGCTCGCATCATATATGGTATTTAGCTCCTGCTTATCAAGTAAGTACAAAGGTGAGATCCACACAAAGATGGTTGTCAGGTGTGATGTATCTGTGGCTTTCAGAGTGGCTTAGCATCAGAGGCTGCGGATGTGTGTAAAGTCCCTTTTAGATGGGAGGCGACAGCCAACTTGCTGCCAGAAACGTGCGGCAGCAAGCACGGCAGGCTGCTCTGTGACACAAAGTCAGCGGCAAGTTTGGAGTGGTCAGCGGCAGAAAAGAGGGAAATCTGGATCCAAGTTTCTGAGTGGGAAACTGGTCAACTGGCACTACCGCCGAGAAGTTAAAGCCAGGGTCTGTGCAGCTGCACAGGGGTTCACACAACCAGATAAATGCAGACGTCATTCCTCAGGCGAGTGCTACAACAAACAGTCTGTATCATCATAAAAAGTGTCTGCTTGATTTCTGTAGTGTCCACAATGATACATCAGTTTTGGTTGAACAACTCACAGAAGAAGGAATGACACACACTCATTTCTAGAGCATGCAGTTGTCACTCTGAGACTAACCATATTTACTCAATCATAGGGGGGGAAAAGCAGTCTTCAGTGAGGTTAAATGGACGGTTATGAATCCATCAAAGCTCTGTGATTTATCAAATCAAAATGGTGTTTTCAGTTCATCTTAAATTCAGTTTGAATGACTGCAGGAGACACTCCAGTATCACTTTGTGTATTAACTGAGCACCGGCAGTATTCCCATGTTTCCCAACACCAACCTGTTTTACCTTTAGACAGAAAGTGCGCCGGTAGTCAGGTGACATAACAGCAGGAGGTAACAACAGGAACATTGCTCAGGTGTAAAACGTGACCAGTTAAGAAAACAAGTGTTTTACAGCGGGGAGGAAACAAGAGCACAAACACACACATCAGCTCCTGAGTATCTCCGTAAAGCACCATTTGCAGTCTGAGCCAAATGAGTTAATGCTGACTGAGCTCCATGACCCTGACACTGCTTGACTCTCTTATGAATGGACGTTTATATATTTGGGAATGGAAATTTTGTTGATTGTTATTGTGGCTTGCAAGACATTTATCTAAGTGACTATGCTACAAGTCTAAAAAAAGACCGAGATAAAGACAGAGAATGAGAGAAAGAGTGGGTGAGCGAGAGACAGAGAGAAACTGAACTGGAACTGAAACTTTATTTGGTACCTATTTTGTTCCAGGTACTATAGTAAACAGCATGAGAAGAAAAATCTAATTTGGGTAGGTTAGCTATGCAGATCTGAGACTCTGTGAACTGCTTGTGTTTGATTCAAATGCTGGTAGAACACGTGCCTGTGACACCACATCAAATATATGGTTTGTGTATAAAAAGGACACAAACTTGTTTCACATTCTATTTATTCTCTTATTCATATTTAAGCTTTCAGTTAGCTGCTGTCTAAACAAACTTATTTTTTTTATTGTAAATGTATTTATTTACTTGAAAATATCTTTAAACTTAATCACGAGAGAGTTTTCATTCCCGCTATATTCTCCTTTAAACATCATTTTAGACAAAATTGACAATTGCATTGTCTCGAAATGACGAGTACACAGTTTGTGAAGTCGAGGCGTCGCAGAGGGACTCTGACAAGTGACATCAAGCCGCCTTCTGCATCGTCCACACGTGTTCCAGTATCGCTTTCCTCTCAGCTCGCTACTGTTAACCATTTACTATTTACCGTTTACAGCCTTTTGTGGAAAATTTACAGCACCTGTTGTAAATGCTGCAAATATGGTGTGGTTTAAGCAATCAGCTGTCCCGAGTTATTGGATATTTTTCTGAAAGCCTTTTCATGTTGTGTATATGGAGTGCATGATGCACAAGCTTTTAATGTGTTGACCAATCAATTCCTCGCGCTGAAAACAACTCACAGTTAGAAATGAGTAAATCAATCTTTTCATATCCTTCTGCAGAGAGGAGGTGTGCCATGATTTTGAGTGCATTTCTGTGTACTTTACACACAATTGTATGCAGCGATTGAAGGGCTAATTCAAATATTTTTAATCACTCCGACCAGCCCTCTTGCAGTGTCATCTTTTTTGCAAATTCCCCATAAAATGAATAGATGAGCAGTCTCTTTTTAGAGCATAATGGCTACATTAGAATATGAGATGGATAGTAGATGAAAATCCTGTATCCTTCATGCACTCTTTCTTTTTCACTCAGTCACTCTGATCTCTTTTATCAATAGCGGCCCTGTTTAAAAGACCTTGCAGGCCACAGTGAAGTGCTCAGTTGAACCTCGCATAGACAGAGGAATGGAAAAAAGCAGAGGTGAGAACAATTTGAGCGGCAAATTGTGGAGTAGCTGGTGCGGGATCGACTTGTTTCAGGAGCAGGTTAGCTAATGTATGATTTCATGCTGTGGAACCAATAATAGATTTGTTTTGTTTGCGTTTAAGTCTCTCCTCCTTCATCGATCGCGATGCCACACCCTCCTACCAGATTCACAGTGACAGCTCTTTTTCCACAAAGTGAGATCATACCATTGAGAGGCCGTGTGTTGTTCTCATCAGCGCCAACCACACAGTGCCAGTCAATATGTAAACAATGGTGGAGACAGTTTCTCATTGCCTAACTGACATTTTTCATCGCTTGGCTGATGATTAATCTGAGAGATGTCATCAAGTGTTTTCAGGGTGCACTGTACTTATGGCGGTTTCAATAACTCACTCTGTGATCTTTGTCCTGCGTACTCACTGCCATATACTGTATATGCTAATATTGTAGGCTATTCAAGGCCACTCACTTCTTGTTTGGACTCTGATCCATAAATAAGCAATGATATTCCAGATCATGTGACCAGGCTAGGAAAAACAAGTTCTTGCCTAAACAAACAATACTGTTTCTAACCTCAGCTACCTCTGTGTTGTCATCATCACGTAGGCCTGAAAGTCAATATGTTCGGGGTGGTCACTTTTAATTATAGTGTATCGTTTTGTATGATATATACTGATTGTTGAAAAGAAGATGTATTCCAATCAAACTGGAGATAAAAATGGATATATACGCAAGATTTGTTGTGAAATATTTAAGATATTGTTGCCTATTTTGTCCATGACATTGGTATATCAACAAAAACATTATTAAGGGAATACTGCACTAAAATATGTAATTAAAATATTTACAATAATGTTGCAGAGGAAGCAAAGAAATCATAAAAACGCCCTCTGAAAGTATTGTAAGCCACTCCCGCCACAGTGTTTACCCATACGCTCACCAGCGTTGGGCAGCAGAGTCATATAGGTTTTTTAGAACATAATTCTTCATCTCTGATATTTTATGCACCGTTATTCGAAACTTGCTGCCAGTTTCATTCCTATTACACCCATCCGGGCTCAACTGTTATCCACAAACAGTTTCACAACAGATTTTCCACAGAATTGACTATCTCGCAATGTGTCAATGTTGCGATATGAGCTTACATATACAGTGGTCCCTCGCTAATCGCAGGAGTTATGTTCTAAAAATAACCCGCAATAGGCAAAATCCGCAAAGTAGTCATCTTTATTTTTAGAAAAATAAGTCCAGTATCACAGTAAGCTGAACACATTCTGTACTGTACAGGAGACAGGCATGGAGGAGATTATT
>JAOXYL010000100.1:23274487-23288245 GCA_028564955.1 Terapon puta | reverse complement strand
TAGAAAAATAAGTCCAGTATCACAGTAAGCTGAACACATTCTGTACTGTACAGGAGACAGGCATGGAGGAGATTATTTGATAATGGTCTACAGTCCCTTAGCCAATCAGGACACAGAACACAATGCGCTGTAAAAAAAAAAAAAATGCAAAATTGCACAAATAAAATCTGCAAAACTGTGAGGCTGCGAAAGGTGAACCACGTTATAGCGAGTATAGTATCACCATTGCCAGCTACGATGAGCCACTTCCAAGACGCAGAGAAAAGATGTTTATCGAAATTGGGAAGAAACTATTTTCTCCCAAATTTTTATTTGTATTATTTATTCACAAAAGAGCACATTTTGACATGACACAAATAATATAATTTTCTGCTTATAAATGCAAGCTAGAAATGGTCTAATAAGAGTCAGCAGGGTGAAAATGTGCTCAATAGTCAAATGTCAGCGAAGATAACCAAACATGGGGCATTTTCTTAGTTTCACATTCTGCAGTGAGTCTGCTGTTTGCTGGCAGTATAACAGGATTAAAGCCTGTCGTCTTTCTGCATTATTTCCGTCCTGTAATTGAATACTTTTCTGTGATAGAAGTAGGAAAAATGCCATAAAATTACAAAAAGACAAAACTGCTCTTTACTCCAGCTAGATAAGACTTGCATTTTCACAGGTGGACTTTCCCTTTCTTGGCTCTTGGATGGTGTGAGATTCGGTCAGTGGCAGCTGATTGACAGTCAGAAGTGAGGCAAACTCTTTTTGTGCAGAAACACCTGGCAGTGAGGTTACAGCAGGCAAAGCTTTTCTTTGCTTTCATGTTCCGCAAATGAAACCTTAGATATTTCTTTTCACTTGTGCTAATGTAAATGATTTGCATGGAGTTTGTCCCCGCTGATTAAGGCTGTTTGGACTGTTCTTCTTTGGAGCCATGCCAATTGAATTTTCTGCCTTCTAACACGCTTGGAGAGTGGGGAATATGGTTCTCATTGGGCCCGAGGCTTGATCTCCTTCTTGCCTCCCCCAGTCCTTTCACATCACTCTGACAATTAGTGAGCTCGACCATCCCCAAATGACACACGTAATTAAAGAGTTGGCATTATAATTACAATGTGTTTATTGTCTGTTTATGGGTTTTGTGCGGTGCAAAATGCACTGGGAGATTTCTTTGGTGTAAATGGATTCGGGGCTGTTAATATACTTGGTGGTAAATGCGATTTAATGTGGTTAACATCTCGATATCTCCTTTATCAGCCCTTTGACAGTTGCTCTATTTGTTGCCCATGCAACGCAATTTGGCTGACAGTAGAAACTGGCACCCGAAAAACCAAATTATTTAGTCATGGGCTTTTAACGGGCACAACGGTAAATGCATGTTAAGTAAATGATGCAATTTATTCCCTTCTCCTCATTGCCAGGCTGGCTGCCGCGGGACCTCTGCCAGCTTTAAATAAGTGGTACCCAGATGGTATTCACATGATGCCCACTTGGTTACAAAACGGTCCTGGGGAATAACGCCGACTGCCACGACAACCAACGGGTCAGCCGGTGTGCCTGTTGCTTTCGCGCTCCGCATGTGAAAATGGGTTAACGTCGTGCCACTTTGCAGAATTCTTTGGGAAGGTTGTATCTCAGGGGTCTTAAATGAATTGGAAAAGAGCCCCGTTAATGAGGAGGGCGGGATAGAGAGACAGGGGAGAGAGATTCTCTGCAGGAGTTCTTTTTTTTCTCTGCTAATGTTGGGCATGTTGATTCCTCTGGAAAGAGCAAGTGAGGCAAGCCATGAGTGTTGCTTCTGGGGTGATCTGAGCCTGTCAAAAAAAGTGATTTCTTTACCTTTTTCAAAAACAGAAAAGCAGACTCTCGTCTTTGCGAGCGTTTTTGAAGTGTGCCTCCTGCTCTGCAGCTGTGCTGGTCTCTGGGCTGGCCGTCTCTCGGAGAAGTGGTGAACTGTGTCATCTTCAGCCACTAACAACCAACAGCTGCAGCACCAGCCACTGCTGCAGATCGAGGGACAATGTGAAACTGATTTTTTTTGAACGCAGAGAAATAAATAAACAAAGCCCTGAAAAAAAAGACACAATACCACAAACAGCACGCAGCTTATGCAAATGCTGAGGGAAATGTGTTGGTGAATCGATAAGCCCCATTTGTGTACGAAGAGACTACAGGACAAGAGTGACCATTTTACACAGAGATGCACATTACCAAGTTTTCTATTTTATCTGCAGTAGCGACCCCAAAACATCTGTTTGTCTCATTTTCCCCTCTCTTCTACAGTACACGTTAAAGCCTCGCGTTAAGATGAAATACATTAACTATTTGTTGTTGGGTTGTGACATGAAACGACCCAGGACCGGTGAGGGTGTTCGCTGCCGTCTCTGCACAAGACGCCAGATGTTCGAGGCAAAGTTTTAGTCATTGTGGTGGGAGAGGGGTCAAACTGTCAGTAGGTTAAAGGTTGAAAAGCATTAAAAAAAACCTGCAGCGCCGCACAGTTAATTAGAGATGAAAGATTTACCGCAGAATGGTTTATTTATGTCACCGCGTTAAGTTCTTTCAGCTCAGCTGCCTGTTTTGAACCTGATTGTAAAATATGAGTATTCTGTCAAAGTCTGTTGCAAGACGCAGCAATTCCTTTTGTGAGCTATCTGTCTTTTCCATGAATGAAAAATGAAATCTTAACAGCTCGCCCCATTGTTTAGCTTTTTCTCCCAGTCACCTTGTAATTGTTTCTGTGTCATAAGCAGCTATTAGTATTGCTAGAAAATGGTAATGCTTTGAGAGACTCATCTCTCCCAGAGAATGGCTCTCTATCACACTCTCACATTCTTTTAAAAGGGAAAAGGAAGATGAATTTTGCCCATAAAGGCTGTATCACAAGGGCTTTTTATCCTAAATGGCTCTGGGGATTGTTATCTGTGGGAAGTGTGTCCTGCCTCCGTCGTGTTCAATCAAGTGTCCACTTAGCTGTGACTGGGAGTAATTGTTCCCAAGTGGGCCACACACTGACCTGTTAATGTCTGCATTGACCCTCTAACCTTGTCAGCACGTCTTGGGGAGGAGTTTAAATCATGTGGATCTCCTCCGTGTCTTTACGCTACCGGGTCAAGTGGGCGTCGCCCCTGAAAGACCACTCTCTTGTAATTGTCCCCAGCAGCGTGGGTCAGCCGTGGGTGTTCCCAAAGACCGGCTCTTATTAGATGAGGTACTGGGAGTGGTGTGACTTAATGGGTCAAGCCATTGATCCGATACAGCACCAGCGTCCCCCAGTGCAGCCGCAGCCTCTGCAATACCTGATCACTGGCTTGACTTGAGGGATTGGAAGCCACATGGAAGATCTGTCCCGCTGACTTCCTGGTCTGCAGTCTTGTGAGAATATCATCTCTTGTTTATGTCTGAATATTTGTGCCCTTCTCCTTTTTAGCTCTCAGTCTTACTTCGTTTTGACAAATTGAATTGGTAACACACATCCCGTTGTGAATCATGGTGTGACATGACAACACAAAGCAGATTTAAGGATCCTCTCCTGTGACCTCAGCGTTGATGCCCATCGATGAAGGGCCTCATACCTCGAGATAATGATGACTCGTTGCCAAAATCTTGCAGTATCTCTGTAGTTGTTGCTTCCAGGGTTGGTCTCAGTGCCAGTCTCCTATGAACAGTTAGAATATGAGATAATAAAGAGAATGACTGTACTGTAGAAATGTACTTTTCAATGAAGATTTCAGATGCAATGTGAAATAGAGTCACAGCCTTACTAGAGCATGTACTTGTGGACACATGCCGTTGTTTGACACTGATGTGACTATCTCACAGTCATAGGGTGTATGTTCATTGAGAGGGATGGTGCATAAGGAAAAAAAAAAGACAGTACGCTACAAATATTTTCATATGTTGCGCTCTGAGACGTGCAGCAGGTGGCCCGTACTGATTTACCATCATTTGGCACCTGATGGTTGCTAATTTCTCACCCTCATATTCCTCAACAAGGATGGACAGCTTCAAATGCCTGTCTAGTTTGCCTGGAAACTCACAAATGAGTAGCAATTAACACACATGCTGCAAAGTGGCTAGATGTGGAGTTTTCTTCAGAAACTGACATAGTTTGTAATTTGAGCAAAAAGGGGGATTACTGCCACATGTTTCCAGAGCAGGAGTGAGTGAGTGCTGAGCAGCTGGCATGCAAAAGGCCAGAAAGTGAGAATGCTTTGCAGTCAGAGGTAATTTTTTTTTTTTTTAAATCAGCATGAAACCTACAATAAAACCTAACCGCTTTTCAAAACCCGGTGTTATTAATTGTCAATAAAGATTCAAAATCTGATTGAATTTTAGCAGACAGCACTACTTTAGTTTTTCTCATGAAGCAGCTTCTAAAGCTTGAGCGAATTGTGTGTGGGAGAGTCACTGATCTCAAAGTAAGGGGGACTTTTGAATGACATGTGGACACAATAGCACAGCCATAAATCTGTGATGGGGGCGGCTGTCTGTTGGGATCAACATATTTTTGGGAGTAATGACAGGGATGCAACAGAGTAATCAGAGGGGGTCTTATCTGGGGCCAATGGCAGGCCCAGGAATGTGGACAGGCAGTGGAAACAACGGCTGCGCTAATGGGGTTAGTTGAATTCCACACTGGTGAATTATGAGGAGTTGGGACGTCGGGGCTGTGGTTTGTTGTGTCTGGTTGCAGAGCTCCACCGCTACGCACAGAAACAGAGTTATAGATTTGGTTTTTGACACGGTTTCTCACAGAACAGGCCAATTAACTGGGAGCTGAATTGCTTTGCTGTGCTGCTGGAGACGCGGCCACATTAAACAGCAAAGTGGTACACACATATATCATAGGGCAACAAGCCACACATGCAGCCATGACTCCCGTGACAGGGACAAAACCAGAAGCCATCCATTCCGCTGCCTCATTTGCATGATCTGAACCGTATCTGGAAGTCATTAGCATCTTTCCACTTGTTTATCTGGCTACAGATGAATGCTTTTGAGCTTAACGCTGGGTTTTGAATAAACAAAATGTCCAGCTTGTTTCAGCTTGTTTATGTAAAAAGCCATGCAATATTATATATATATATATATATATATATATATATATATTTATGTACGCCTCTTTTTCGTACCCAGGTGGTGAGCCCTACAGGGTTTGTAGGTCATCGTGTAGCCTCGTAGCGGTGAAATTACATTTTTTATGGGGTTAGCTTGTTGGTATTCATTTTTGTCTTATCAGTAACGTATTTAAAATGACAGCTGTTTTTCTTACATGGTCGTTTTTTCTTACTGGGAACTTTAAACTGTAAGAACTGTAAGAACTGTAATGTTTTAAATGCTGTCGTCAGTGGAAAAAAGCAGTAAGTTCAGTGGGCTATGTGCTTCATTACATACATCATTACTAAATCTGATTGACAGCACACACAGGTCCATGACGCACTAAGGCAGCACGTTTTTTTTACATGGGTATCACAAAAGCATGAGCTGATAAAGGGCAGCTTTGTGACATGTCGACTATTTTAAGGTGAGGGCTGAATCAGTCACTTTGATACAGGCAGTTTTGCTCGTATTATTTCAAGGAAAACCGTCAGAGTTGCTTATCTGCATGATCAGATATGAGAGATAACTTGATATGCATGTAGGACAGGAGATGCCAACAGGAATCAGTGCGTCATAACATATCAAATACTTGTGGCTGGCGATGATAACTTTTACTTTTGCCAGTCCTTATGTAATTTCTGTACATGTGGGCATGGTGGGGTAGGGGCTTTCCCCACCTTTCACTTCCTGTTTGTAATAGTTGTATCTTTCCCCTTCCTTCTCTCTCTCTCTCTCTCTCTCTCTCTCTCTCTCTCTCAGTGTCCTCTGTGAAACCCCTGTGGTCCTGCCCTCGAGACTGTGTGCTGAATTCTGATTGGAGGAATGGCGTGCCGGTCTGTCCTGTACCAGTGATCAGGGTATGTGACAATCCTCCCACCAACCCGTGTTCTCTCATACAGTAATGTGCGTGCTGTGTGTCTGTGAAGCGACTCCAAAACACCGTTAGTTCTGACTATTAGCATTATTTGTATCGGGCCATAATTAGCTTGAAGCAGATCCCAACAGATGTATTCTGAGCTTTTCATCAATTTTATTGTTCAGCTGTTTAGGCCAGTGAGCAATGATGTGAATGATAAATGCAGAGATGGTACAGAATGGGGCTGAAATTCTGAGGGGAAAATATGTAATTGCGATTTTACTGACCAATATTGCAATTATTTTGAATAAATTAAACTCAAGGACCGTATTCATGTAAACTGGTTCCAGGCTTCTGAATTGCTGTCCACGTGTCCCACTCTGCCAGCGATTTAAAAAGGCCTGGGACCGCTCTTGTGAATGGCTGGTTTCCCAGTTTAAAATCAGAAGAGCCAATCAGTGTTACTTCACTGCCGCTAATCCTCGAGGCCCTGATTCTGAGCGATTAAATTAATAAGCTTAAAACAATTAGATCATATTTTTACATTTTACTTGAGAGTCTTGACAAAGATCCACTGTCCAATACTTTTTGAAGGTGTTTATTTATCTTTGCTTGTTCTCAGCCAACTAATAATAATATATGGCAGGTGAAGGGTATTTTCAGGTTATACTGGTCGGTCATTTTGTATGATCTTGGTACTACAGGAAAATTAATGTACCTATATTTGACAACCTGAAACTGTGTACTACTACTACTACTAATAATAATAATAATAGTAAAAATAATAGTAATATTGATAGTAAATACAGTTTATTGCCACCTGAAATCAATTCAATATTTGATATTTGTTCATGTAGCATTTTGTCCTCTACCTGAATGTTGCACCGTCAGCTGCTTTGCGTTCGTGACTCTCCCTTGTTTTTTAATATCGCTGGCGTACTGTAGTCTTTCTGTCCCTCTGCTCACCTCTGTCTGCCCCAGGAGCCCTGATTGGCTGAGCACTTTCTGCACTATAGTTTGGCCGCTTGCCAGCCATGCTGCCAGTGGCTGCCGTGCCCCCTGATCAGAAGAGAATGTGACATTTGTGCAGAGGTAATGGAATCTGCGTGCAATTAAATCTCTGACTGTGAAGAGGAGTCTATCTCCTCCCTGCGCCCCCCCCATCTCCTGCCATTGCCAGCAGCGGGGGGGGTCAGGCGCGATGATGAAACCTTCCCAGCAGGCCGCTCGCCGCACTCTTCTTCCCCAATCTCCATGTCAGGTTGTGTTTTTTAACTTTGCCGCACTATCCCTGCCTCTGTCTGGCAATTAATTACAGGAAATGTCCATTACGAATCTCTCCTAATATTGTGTATGAATTAATATTCAATTATAAAAATTACATTACATGGCTGCAACATTACCACTGCATTAGTGGATTCTGCTGCAGGTGACAGCTGAAATTTTGTGGTGTCTGTTGTTAACCATGTTTTGATGATTTTTTTATTTTTAATTTTATATATGTGTGTATATATTTATCTCTATATCTATATGTATATATATATATATATATATATATATATATATATATATATATATATATATGTGTGTGTGTGTATATATATATATATATATATATATATATATATATATATATATATATATATATATATATATATATGTGTGTGTGTGTATATATATATAGGAGGGGGAGTGGTCGAGAGCAAGACAGGGAAGAAGAAAGCGAGGCAGAGGGCAGATTCATGCATGGATGAGTAGAGGGTCATATCTCTGCTCCTCTTTCTCCGCTGCCCTGCCACTACACTTAACGCCTCATTTGTGGGCTTTGTGGCCTATGGCTTGAGTCTGTGATCTGTTGCCATAAAAGGCAGCTTCCCTCTCTCTGCTGATGGGGCACTTGCTTGTGGGTTAATACTAGACCCCCTCTATAGGCGGACTCGTATCTAATGGATATGTGTTTCCCCATCAGGATGGCTCATAAACATAAAACTCTCTGGCTGCCATTGTGCTTGGTGGGGCCGGCTGGGAAGGACAGAGCCACGCCACTGCAAGCATTTCCCTTGAACTTGTGTAGGAGTAGTTCCTATCTGTGTTCCTCGTCCACACTGGGAGGACAGAGATGCAGGATATCCAGGTCAAGGTTTGGCTAAATCCTCCCTGTTTGGCTCACACCCTGTGTGTGTGGGTCTGTCTAAATGGCACTCCCAGTCTCAGCTCGTACTTCTCTCCAGATGCGACACTGTGCGACTCGATCGGTATATTGAATCGGGAATGCATGTTCCAGTTCATTTAAACAATGAAAGATAACATTTTATTTGTCACATGCTGCTGCTGAATGTCTGAACTCAGCTTTAATGTGACTATTTTTCTGTCACGTTTTTTTTCCCTTCTCGCATTCAGCCTTCCTGGTAATGTATTTTGTCATGATGAATTATTAATGTCAGCGTTGGTTGAGGGGAGTGTTGTCTCAGAAAATAAGAGGGTCACTCTGTTTCTTCTTTTTTCTTCACCCAAGGGTTAATTTGAAGCAACAGTCAAATGAACCTCCCTGTTTCCTTGCTGCACTATAGGTCGTAATGAAAACTGCTGGGTCTTAACTTTATTCACCAACATCCTGCTGTACAAATACAACAGTATTCCTCTTGGCTGTCTCTGTTTTCCTCTGTTGCAGATGGCTCTGCCGCGTTGTGTGATACAGAGGAAAAGGCTTTGCTAGGGGAAGGAGCGAGAAAGAGGCTCCATTAGTGTCATTCGAATGGTGAATTAGATCAGTCTGACAGATAGATGCGGAAAATTGTTTTAATTGTATAATTATCTGTGGCTAGCCACTTGTGCGGAAAAGTGCTGTGATGTGGGTGAAGGCCAGGGAAGAGCACATTTTGGCCTTTATGTGCTTATTTTGTCTTTGTGCAGGAAATGAACAACAATCGGGGGTCCTGAGGATAAAACATTAACACACCCAAACTCGCAGACGCTCACACTCCCCCCTGGGCAGGTTGTGACGTGCTCAGTGAGAGGCTGCTCTTTAAAGTAATGCGTCTGGCCAGTGAGCCTTCTCCTCAGGCAAAGAGGAGGGCGCCTGTAACCGTCTGATCAAGATGGCACAACTTAACACGAATGTAACAGCTATGCAGAATGGCTCGCTTAACACTGCTGGCGCTTTGAGGAGAGACCCAGTATATCAGTGTACGCGCTTAATCACATTCAGCTGATTTCTGATAAGATGTAAAATGCAAGACTACGGACAGATGGCACTAAATCTTTGGCTTTATATGTCACTTGCTCTGTGCTGCGTTTTTTCCCCTCTCCTGCTAAACATTCCCATGAACAAGTTTGCATGAAGCAGCTATCTTAACTGCCAATTTGGTTGGAAAATAATAATAGTCATCATCTCTTCCTGTTTCAAACAGTGAGGGTATTTCACTGAAACAACTTGTGTTTTGTTGTATACAGAATGTTTAACCGGGAGACTAATTTAGCTTAGTCTTACTTCCTTCATCCTTTATCCTCAGATCATTGTTTTTTACGGATTTGAATAGCACTAGTCTTGCATTGCATCCTTTGCATGCCGAATGTCATCACTGTTGAAGCAGTAAACTGCTTAGAATTAAACGCTTTAACAAAAGTTCTGTGTACGGATTAAAGAGTTCAGAGCTGTCCTCATCTTAATTCTTTTTCTGTAATATTTTACAGTTTATCAGTAGTGTCCTGTAAATATAAATTATACAACATTATATATTTTGATTTCAAAGGCCACTAACTTTTAGCATGAAATATGTAGAATTAATCATTTACTGTAATTGCATTTATATGCACACACAAGCTGCCATACAGAAGGCTTGTGAATGTGGCTCACAGTCTTGACAGATCAGTTACTGAATGGTTTTTCAAGCCTGGTGGGCGAGGCTAAGCCCAGGCCAAACACTGATGCACCGCAGTCAGCAGCTGCATGCAATTTTCGGCTCAACTCATTCAAGTGTAATAAAACAATGCAAGAAGTGCCGGAGGACTGTGGGCCTGGATGCTCTTACTCTTGAAGGAAAAAGTTGAAATAGGACAGAGGACAAGAGTACAAAGATTAAGCGGAGCTGCTGTTACCATATAAATCCCACTTCATTCTCTGGTAGTTGCTGTTCCTGGTTTTTGTCTGTAATCAAAAACATTTTGTCAAATAATACACAGGTTGCTCTGTCATCACAACAGGCAGGCCTTAATACTTAATCAAATAATAGATATTCACGTGCTGAGCCGGCATGATGAGAGTCTTGCAACACAAAGCAATTTATGGACTGAGAGCTTGTCATGTCTCAGTTGTTGCCTTCGTCATGCTCTGTTGTTCAGCTGCATCTCCTGCGATAATGCACAGGGGATTAGCAGGTAACAAGGCGGCGGCGCTCCTTTGAGGATGTCGCGCGTGGCTTTGAATGGCTCGCACAATGCTGCATAAACGGAGGGGGAGTACCACCAAATGGTGATTTCCCGGCTACACGGGGAGCCTCCTCCTGGATAATGTAGTAATGAAAGGTGACAGGAAGGACTCAGGGTCTGGAACGAAGCCGGGGCAGCTGGTCAGAGCAGGAGAATAGGAAGCAGTGTGCAACGGGGCTAAAGTGCAGCGAGAAGCAAATTAAAGCTCATATCTGCCATCTCCCTCGCCTCCCTGCACTTTCCTGTTTGGACTTGAAGGTGATTGGGAGCCAAGGCGGTGACAGTTGACGGAAGCCGCGCGGAGGAGAGAGTATTTATTTACAGTGAGATGCAGCGATGCTTGTTCAGGATGCGGTTTCACGCAGGATGTGCCGTCCCCCCCCCCCGCCTGCTCCCCCTCCACGCACACACCTCCTCCCATCTTTCTCATCTCCACCCTCACACTACAATCCCCAGGTTTGATCAAGAATGGGAAGTGGGTTATTGGGGAGGGGGGGGGGGGGTGTTGGCCTGCTGCAGGGCCGAGCAGGCTGTATTGTGTAACAGGCTGGGCCTGGATACAGCCAGCAGAGAGCTCACTCAGCATGCCTTCCTGCCTGGCCCAGGAGGTGGTATCAAAGTGAGCACAGGTCACTGAGAAAAAGGAGTGTGAAGCATTAAGATAGCATTGTGTGACCAAAAAACATGTCTTTGGTGTTATAGAAAAAGGAAAACAGAGATCTATGTTTGAAGAAGAAAAAATGAAGAAAATTGAGCACCATGAGAAAGAAAGTGTAAAAGAGAGTGTGTGTTTGAAGACAGTCCAAAAGAGAGTGTGTGGGGGGGGGTGTGTGTGTGCGTGAGTGTGTGCCGTGCCGTGCCAGGAATTCCTCCTTGTAAAGCAGGGGTTGGGGGGGGCTTGAAGGTGTGTAAATCCCAGTAATTACACTGTACACTGTGGTTGCAGTACAATTACCTTTGTCGTCACCCTACAATACAATATTCACATTACGGTAAACTGCTCATTTTAAAGATGCAAGTGTGCGCAACATTATTTCATACCACCCAAGGCTGGACGTGCAGGAAATTGTATTTCATTAGTCAGATAGAAATGAACATGTAGTAGGCTCCACTTTTTACCGGGCCAAGCCCTGCCATCGCTGGCCTGCATCTGGTCGGGTATTGAGTAATAAACATTGTGCGCTGAAAAGGTGAGCCGCTCAGATCCCTGCCCACTAGCTGTCATGTCGGCATTAATCCTCCCAAAGTTTCAAAGGCAGGTTTTATGACCTGCCTTACGGCCTCATCTATGTGGACAGCGGCATCTAAACTCTGGAGAACCTGCCACATAAAACGCACATCTGTTAGAGCCTAAATTGTAAAACAGCCCCCGCGTGTCCAGGCAGCGTTGAGTTAATAATACACTCAAAGTACAGCTTATAGCGCTCCCCGCAGCAACAACAGCACTGATTGTCTTATATTCACTTCTTTTGATCAATTCTTGTGTCTTTTTTCCCCTCTGTGATATAGTCTTTTTCAAAGTTTTTGACCTTCAAACAGCGTGTGTATTATCTCTCTCACATGTTAAGTTTCTCTGACATTAGATGGAATCTGAGTGGTCCAAAAGACTGAGTCTGTAGCTGAACTACCTATATTTTTGATAGACTTGGTTAATTTCATAGTTATGGTGAAGCAGGCCCCAATATCTAATCTGAAATGCAGTTTAAAATGATTTTGCCATTAAAATGTTTTAGTCTGAATCCCTTTTTATCAACTTCATCGGGGTCTACCTCTACCTTGAAGTGAACTGCCTCATCTTTAGGGGCAGTGAGGCAGACAAATAACTATTTAAACGCTGATATTAAAGGATTGGTGGGGCGCTAACTAGTCAGAAGTGGTAGCGTTACCAAAGAATAGCAAGCATTATGCTCACTCTTGAGGTTTACGCCACAGCTCCACCTTATATCAGGTACTATTAACAGAGCTGTGAGTGATGCAACTTAAATAGCAGCTGTCATCACAGGGACACAGTTATTACACACTTTTGCCATCTCAGTCTCCAAAAGAGGAAGTGCGGTCTCTCCCCTTAAGGTATTCAATCACTGCTCCTGTCGGTGTATTCGCTGTCCCATGAGCTGTATGTTGATCCGTGTCCTCCCCGCTCCCTCTGGCCCCGTTGGTCAGCTGCGTGCCGGTGAGTTCTTTCAGGGGACCGGCACTTAGCTTCGGACCCGACAAAAACAACACAGTGGGGGAGGGACGGCAACACAAATAAAACAACATAAATCTCAAGGCCGAGTTGGAGTTGGTTCAAAGGCATGTGGCAAATAACCTGAGGGTGAACCACTATGTTCGCCACAACTTCTGTTCTGGAGCAGCCATGACACGCAGACATCGTTGGTGGGTGGGTGGATGGATGGGGGTAGAGGTCCTAACAGAACTCGTTTTCATTTATTTTAAGATGTTTTAAAAACTTGTTGCAATACATTTTGTAGAACTTATGCAGAAATGTAATTTCTCTGTTTTTGAGTTGCTGGTGACATCGCTGAGAACTGATTTTTGGTCAGTGCCAGTAATCACCAAAGGATGTTGCCTTTTAGACAGTAACGCTGTACATAGAAAATACAACATCTATACATTTATAACGTAGTGATGCAAATTTGTGCAAATGAACTCATTCAAATTGTCACACGAGGCTAAATATTGTATTTTATTTATGTATTCTTTTTGTAATGTCCCTTTTATTGTTGACAACCAGGGATTCACTGTGACAGTTTCGACTCTTTGAGTAAGTCATACATGGTTCCTCTTTATACACCTCTAAACTATAGCTCCACCTGAAGTAATGTCACTGCCCTAATCAAGACTTTGTGGATGGTACACACAGATTGATTCTATGTTCCTTTTAACCATCTAAAAAGCATAGTTATCTTTGTATATTTTAGATATAACTGAGTAAAGAAGCTTCAGTTGTAATGAGTCAAGAATGCACCTTGAAGCTTATTGAATCCATATCCCAAACTAACCCTGTTCAGAAACAGTTGCATTTAGCCGACACTGAGAGTATCAAATAAGTTCCAGATTGTATTATTAAGTGTTTTCATTAGGTCAGAGGGTCCAGCTACAGCACCTGTTACTGCTAAAGGCATATGGAGAACAGTCCTGGAGTGTGTTCAGTATACAGTTATTATTCATTCTTTTCTGTCTATAATTGATCATGACAGCATGGTTACATCTCGCATGAATTGGAAAATATTTGTTATTTATTGTTATAGCACAGGGTTAGGCCTGTTTGAGTGTAAGCCGGGTCTTAGCCTAATTGATGTTTTGGAAGATGAGCTCAATTGGATGAGTCATTAGGCCTGTTACCAGAGTTTCATTAAATGCCCCCACCCAAAAAAAAGAAA
>JAOXYL010000100.1:23241830-23274387 GCA_028564955.1 Terapon puta | reverse complement strand
GAAGATGAGCTCAATTGGATGAGTCATTAGGCCTGTTACCAGAGTTTCATTAAATGCCCCCACCCAAAAAAAAGAAAGAAAGAAAGAAAGAAAGAAAGAAAGAAAAAATCATGTGGAATATTTCCTTCCCAGAATAACAGGAGGCTGGACTGGTAAAAGGCAAATAATATATGTGTGAGATTGATCAGTGAGTAGCGACCCCATTATCTCCTGAGATGTTAATTACACTGTGCTCAGCTTGCATGTCAAAAGGCAGATAATTGAAGAAGGTAAAAGATGTGCCACTCTTTATTTATGCTTTCACTTGGAGCTGCTAGAAGATCGCCTCTCTCTCGTGTGCTTTTTATCCCTCTTCTTTCTTCACTCACTTTTTCCCTTTGTCTATGATGTATTTATTGTTGGGTAATATTACATTGTCAGACTTGATCATTTTGCAGTGACGTTATTCACAATCATTACCGTGGCCTCTGTGTGTGTGTGTGTGTGTGTTAGACACACACAAGAATCATCCATCCTGTCTCTGTGTTCACTTTCACAGTTTTTTTTACTTGAAAGTATCTACATTTAAGTTCCTCAAAGGTCTCAAACTCAGATATTGTGTTTGACAAATACTGTGTTGGGCCTCTTCAAGAGCTCTCTGTTACATTTGTCTGACGCTGATGATGTCTCGCTTGATTTTAGCTTTACAATCAACAGCTTTTTGTAAATATTTAAAATGTGCTCCTGCACTCAGATATTCTCACTCTGTTGGTCTAAAGGCAGACAGGACTGTTGTTATGCTTCATCTAGAGAAATTGTTAGTCCTAACATGTAACTTTATGTAAAAATAGATTAGAACTGTGTAATGACATTTCTGATTTGCAGATAAAGCGACAATTAAATAAAAACATCAAATCTCTGCCTGGTACAACTACCAGATGATGACAGCAAGAACAGCGAATCACAACACAAATGTAAAAAAAAAAGAAAGGAATAAAGTGGATGGAAACATTTTGGGGAGAGTCTTAGCACTACTTTCCAGTGCTTAAGTCACAGTGTCTGCCAGAGTGGTCCTTTGAAATACACACTGAGGTGAGAGGGCGCAAAAAGCACCAGAAACCATGTAAAAGCTTTTTTTTAAAAACATAGTTTCTGCTTCGAGTGCAGTTCCCCCAACTGTGTAACTTTGCTGTCTGTAAACTTCCTATTGACGGCATATAAGCCTTAGGGGACACGTTGTTCTTAAACAAAAAGAAAAAAAAAATCTTGTTTGTCATTTTCGTGTGCTTATACAGATAGCGTCAAAAAACTGTGGTTTCCTGTGGAGAACTGTGGTATCTCTATGTGCTGCAATTTACAAGTGCACGTGAACGCTGTCTGCACTTCCAAAAGCAACATGAACAGACACACACGCAGACAGACACACACACACACACTCCTGAGTCCTCTTCTCCTTTCTGTGTTGTCATCATAATGTGGGGCGGAGCCTCGAGGGAGTGGCCAGAGTGTGGTCATCGCACCTCATGGGCTGATGGACAGTTGCTGCACAGATGATTTAGTGCATCACCTGGTGGACACTGCTAAGAATGAGCGCAGTGTGACGGAAAACCACCCTCAGCACAGTCTGGCGACCTTACCACTGTAGGTGGCTTTAGACTGTGACGTGTTTTTTTTCTTTAGTTTACTTTCACTCATATGTAAATACGCTGTTTTTTCCCCTGGTGAAAGTGGGTTAAATACATCACATCTCAGAATCAGCAGCCATGCCGTCATTGTACCAGAGGATAATAATGATTAGTGATGCAAATTGACGAATAAATGGAAAATTTCAGCTCTTACGCAACAGTGGAAGAGGACAAAGGCAAAGGTGCAGACAGGGTTTTGTAGTCAGACTCTGCTGAGGTTTTTTCTGGAAGTGCTGAAAGAATAAAGCGTTTGAAGCCCTCCTCTTCCTAACAGGAAACTCAGCACAGAGATCTAGCTGAGGGCCGTAGTACAGGTTCACCTTTGCTCTAACATCACGAGTGGTAAGCCCCCCTTCACCACCACCACTTTTGCTTTACTCTGTCAGACCAATATCTAAAATCCATTAGTATCTTTCCACTTGTTTATCTGCCTTGCCAGCAGACCAGAAGGCTCCATAAGGCAGACAATGAACTTCATTGGATTTAAAGTTTTTATGGTATTAAGTTTGAAGTGTTTTTCTCATTTTGGCCACTTTTTGTTTGCCAGAGAAAGACCTCTGCTCTCTCAGATGCCAGCGAGCAGTATTTTGCTGTGGCAGCGCAGTCTTATCTGCGCTTGAGGTCTGTACTTTAATGGGCTTTATTGATCTAAACAACATCAGGGGTTGCGGTGATGTTATTAAGGCAGAGATAACTTCTGTGTAATTCCACTCCAACAATATATTAGCCTTTTATTGGTCTAAATAACTTTGCCTTTTAGACAGTAATGCACCAGTAAGTCACAGCAGCTCTTCATGTCGGCAGGATCTTAATAAAGCATTTCCTCTGGACATCCTGCTGCGGAGAGAGTGAAAAACGACAGGTTAAAAGGCATGCTGGGAAGTTTCCATGCCATCACTGTAAATTATCTCTTTTGAATACATAAATAAAGCTAGAAGAGAGCTGTGAACGGGAAGGGGGTTGGGTGGGAGGGATTGGTGTAAGTTTGTACAGACGCGTTCCAGCACTTTATCTGTTTCACACATGGAGGTCCTGTGAGGAGAAAACTGCAGGTACCACAAGGAGATAAAGTGGAATATATGCAATATCATGTACAAGGCAGCAGCAGCCCAGTGTTGTTCTGATGCCGTGTGGCTGTATTTACCGCTGAAATAGAGGGATGAGTAGATCAGTTCATCTAGATCAATCGGTTTATGAATTATTAATTTGAATTATCGGATAAACAGAGTAAGAAATATCAAGATATATCTTT
The DNA here is from genome assembly GCA_028564955.1 of Terapon puta. Lineage (NCBI taxonomy): Eukaryota > Metazoa > Chordata > Actinopteri > Centrarchiformes > Terapontidae > Terapon > Terapon puta. Next base: position 23,271,471 of record JAOXYL010000100.1, on the reverse strand, counting down.
ATATCTCCTAAAATATTTTATATTAATAGTTGGTTAACACTGTGGGATCTGAGGGGTAATTGTCCATTATCTGTGCCTAAGAAATTGCATGAGCATACGGTAACAGGCATTATATATTTAAATGAACATTGTGACAGTGACAATGTTCAGTGAATGTTGCTAATGCTTTAAGATTGAAACAAATAGTTATCACTATATTTTGAATAATAACAGTGCATAATGATAAGGCAACAGGTAAACTCTCCAGCTTTGGGAGTTTTTAAAAGGTTTGTTTGGACATGAACAAGAACACAATTAGAGAAATTAGAATAGGTGATTGTGCGGCCACAGTGTTTTGAGTTATAACCAGAATAAGGGTTTTAATTCATGTTGTGAAACCGTACTAATTATTGTTTTGTTTTGTGTGGTTACAGGTTATCGACACATTGATTTTATGTGCATGGCGCATTGTGCGTCTGCAAACTCCTTAATGGACAGTTGCAATATTTCTTTCCTTTCAAGGGCAGTGTATATCTAATATTTATATGAAATAACGAACCCATTTATCTGGAAGTGTGTTTTCAAGGGGTGGGGGGTAGGGCTTCATAATTTGCAGCTATTTAAAGCCTTGGTTTTGGTAATGAATTATTTTGTCATCTCGACTGTGATGAGATTCATCTTTAATAACTGTAACAATTATTTTATTAAAAAGAGAAGCCATGCATTATGGCTATCTCGCCAAGGTCTCAAGCTGGAAGGAATTCTCATTAAGAGCATTATATTACCCCGGTGCGCTTTCAGTCGGATGTCCCGCTGAAATTACATTAGGTGTCAACAATGTTTGTGTTAGAAGTAAGCAGTCATATTTACAGAGGCTAGCTTTTTTCATTTGCTGGCTGACACCGGGAGATGTATTAAAAAAGATACTAATGCTCTGTATCTGATTAAGTCACTTAGAGAGAAACTCCTCTAAAGTGTTGACTTTTAATATAAGCCAAGCACTGTTCTGTCATCAGCGTGGACATAAATCTTTATGCAGAGATGAGGAACTTTTGATTGCGTGAGATTATTTTGTGATTTATTTAGTTGGCACAAAGCACCGTTATCTCTCCTCTTTCCCAACATTTAGAGGCTTCCAAACTGTAAGCATCAGGTTGTTTGTGTCATGATTGATTTATCTGTGTCTTTTCATCTACATCCTGTGTTTCTTCTGATGGTTAGCGTGGTGCGCAACATTGTGTTTTGTTAATGGTTTCAGGCCCGGGGTTGCCGCTAATGACATGGTTGTAATTGTTTGTCAGTGTGATAATGTGTGATTTCCTATTTCCATGTGAAGTTGGACATTTGATGAAGGAGGGATCTTGTCAGGAAGACAAAGTGCCGTCATTTGTCACCAGCTAAATGAGCTTCTCTCCAGACATCCTCCTTGGTTTTCAATGGCAATATTATATTCGCGGATCCTTTTCTTTCTGGGCCGCTGCCACGATTTCCACATGATTCAGTGCGTTGCATAAAAGAGCAAGAAATGTAGATCAAACCAGTGTGATGAAAGTTTCATAGAGTCACTCAGGTTGTGTTGTGTGCTGACATATAGAAATCTGTTAACTGTATTTCACTGAAACGCAGAAGTGAAATTACTGAGTGTGGTAATCTTTTATTCTTGGTGTGTGCGAGGAGTCATCACTTCCTTAAACTTAACATTTTTAAACTGAGAACCTATTTCATCATGTTCAGAGGAAAGACTTTGTCAGTTCATGTTACTCCACACGTTTAACTTTCCCTGACTTGATCTCACAGTAAAATTGCTTTATTTGGCTAATAGTCAATATATTTGGTTCACTCTGTCTTACGAGGCACATAATTGCAGCAATTGAAGGACAGGATTGTGGGACTGCCTTCATACTTTCCAAAGTCTTTGATGTAGTCGCCCCCTGAACAGACTGCTTCTGTTTCTGATTAGACTGATTCCATATTGTGGGGTTGGGGGCAGATCCTTCCTAGTTAACAATCTAATGAGCTAAACAAGCCAAACAAAGGAGAGGTATAGTGAATAGGTCTCCCGAGGGAGCTACTTATTGTCACGATTGCCCCTCTGTCTTCTCTTTCCACTCCATATCGATTCATGTCCTCACTGGTTATGCTCCGTCCACTGTAGCGCACATGGGTGGTGTAATCAGCTAAATGTGGACTCCGCTTTCTTATTATTACCTGGGTGCTTAACACTGATATTTTTTTTTCCTTCAAGGACAAATGGTGTAGGAGAAGGCAGATCCCGTGTGAAGTCCCTGAGCTCTCGCAGAGCGGCAGATCCCTTTTCAGTGCCAGCTGTTCTCTCAGATACACCAGGCCGTGCTGAAATTCTCTTAATATAATTCTGGGGGCTCAGGAGAATTGTGCAAAACAAGCGTGCCAGCCAGGAGAACGTTGAATTTTTCATCAGTGGGCCTCAACTCGCTGAGTTAGTGGGCAGCGCTCTCATTCATGAGCAGATGTTCAGCGCAGTTACACTCTGCAGTTAATGTGAACTTACTGGCCTCTCTGCCATTGGCTGCAAGGACGTTGGCAGCGACCTGGCATCTGAGAATTACTCCCAGTAAAAGGCGCGGGCCTGGAAAGCGTAGCCCCGGCCTTTTTTAGCCACTTCCCAGCCCAGGAGCTGGATCCTGGACAGGGGAAGGCACTGACAGCCCATCCGTCTTCAGTCCGACAGTGATGAAACACTTGCCACTGTTTGCTCGGGGAATAGCAGAGAAATTCCTGAAGATAATTTCCACAAGTTTGTACGTTAATTTCTAATGACTGGCTGAACATGGACCAACCCCACACAGACAGTGAAATATGAGCACGTGAATGTACCAACCCCCGCTGTTTATATGAAACAGCTTTACATGCAGAGGGATTATTCCACTACCCTTGAAAGAGGAAATTCATAGAAACAAGGCACCTGTGAGGGGGTAACATTTTGGCCCTGGTAGGTCTATAGCTGAAAGCAGCTGGTGCTGTGGTCAGCCTGGTGGGCTGTATCCGCTCCCCAGCCTGGTGCTTCAGACATCTGCATGCCCAAGCTGCTCGGCCTGGGTTTGATGTGGCCGTACAGATCTGTAATAGTTTCCTTTTAACTAAGCAAAATGCTATTTGATGTAAAGTGCCATTAACTGGTCAGAGTGTGGACGTGACATTGGATTTTAGTAGGCGGCATGCTTTCACACATCTCCTGTGTGTGTGTGTGTGTGTGAAAGTCATTGCAGTAAAGTTGTGCATATGGGACTTAAACAGTGGAAATGACAAGCTCTTGTTTCCTCTGCACGTCTCATTTTCACTTTCTAATTGGTCGTTTTCAGGTTGGCTTTACGAGAGCAAAACTAATTAGTGTTTCTAAATTCAGCAGAAAAAAAAAGTCAGTCGGCTTGATTGTTCTGGTTTCCTCTCCTGTGTCAGGCGCTCAACAATAAAATAAGACTCTAATCACTTTCAAATTGCTCGTATTTTTAAACCCCAGAGCTGAATGTCACTCCAGGTCTCTTGGCATTTTGTTTGGCAAGATCAGGGAACAGTGGTTGCCCTCTCTCATGTGTGCTCTCTTTGTGATTCGTGGGAAGTTTGGACTTGGGGCCGGTGGAAAAAAAAAAAGCGTTGTGTTTTAGGTGGGGTTGTTTCTGCTTTGATTGGGAACGTCCTGCTGACAGGAGCAGCCCAGCAAGTTTACAGTAGCTGTGACATTGCTGTTACCTTTATTCAAAGTGCTCCAGCTGCAGCGAGCCCTCAGGAAGCCCAGCGCAGGCCCACATGGGCGGCTGGCGGCCCACTGAGAGGAGAATGAGCCCTGTTTGAGTTGGCAGACACTCCCCTCTCGGGGAACTTTTGCTGCCTCTGCAGAAAGGCCAGTGGCTGGTGGGGCGGCGGTGATTCTCGGGGCAGGATGGGCTTTTTCCACCTCTCCTCCCTTTCAGGAAACACATTTAGCTGTTTCTTCCCTCTGTGTTTGCAAACGGAGGGAAGGAGTTAAGGCGAAGGGTCTGGGGCAGTGCGACTGAATGACAGAGCTCAACTGTGAGAGGCGGACTGCGAATGGGTGGCCATTTGAAAAGGCCGTTTTAATACCCTGAACAAGCTCTTCCAGAATACTTGGGTGGCTACTCTGCTGGAGCTTCGTCTATATATGATATGAATAAACATATATGAACAAAAACACTGTTAACGCTGTTATTATTTTTCCATCAACACTGTAGGGATTCAGTCTTCTGGAGCCAGTAATTAAGAAGTGCTTGATCTAAGGTTAGGGTGGAGTAATATTTAAATGCAATTAGGTCAATGCTCAAATTAATTTGGACTCACTTACAGTTTTTGGAATGTGTCACTATTTGTTTAATCATGGGATTTCTTGTTTGAGATGCAAAATGTGTATTCACAGATTTTTAAAGGGGGGTGGCTGTGAAACCTCTTTAATTCTGCCCTAATGAATATTAATTTGAAAGTGAACCGTTTTGGGTCTCTTCACTACTGCCCATACTCAGCTCAGAGGTGGTTGTGTGTGTGTGTGTGTGTGTACACTCACACACGTGTAACAGCCATCGACCAGATAGCATGTGAGGTGACACCACTTTGACTGTTTAATAAGGTGATTGTGTTTGCCTTTTGTTAGTCACCTTCATGTTTCAAATAATTTCCACTGTTGTTTTTCCCTCTACCTTCCTACCGCCCCCACCCTACTGACTTTCCTTCCTACCTCCTCTCCTCTTCTTTTCTCCTCCCCCCTCTATCTGCTGCTCGCCGGTCCAGCCAGGAGACTCCATTGGTGACATCCTGTGGAGCTAGAGATCAAAGTAAGTACTTCTTGTGTCCGTCAGTAGACAGTATAAGCCTGTTTACACAGAAACATTTTGTTTGCTTGCTTTGCATCAAACTCATCATTATTTACTAAACTGGTTTTTAAAAGGAGGATATTGTATGGAAATTGTTGTGGGCGCCACAATATGATAAGCAAGGTTTTGCATAGTAACCGATTTCCTCACTTCCCGATGCAGTTATATATTTACATCGCTTTGAATGATGCTGGATGCGGTGACAAGGCCCGTGTGGTCACTCCGAGTCCTCGCGGTGCTGACCACTGAAAGTTGACCCGTGAACCTGAAAAGTAAAGAAAATTGCAGATAGTGTGCCGGATCATGTCTGCATCCCCCCCGACTATCCTAGAAGTCATTACTCCTTGTGTGGTGTATAAACACGTCAAAAACAAACAATGACCCTGGGCAGCCTCCGCACTGCAAAACAATTTCAAAGCCCACAGTGTAGTGTAAACACAAAACAGGGCTAACCTTCACGGAGGAAAGACTTCACCTTAAACCCGGTGTTTGTTTTATAGTCCCTGTCGACCTTGGTCAGATATAGTTTACATCTCCTCGGTTCTTTTCAGGTCGATGTAGCTGAGGTTCTGTGCTGACATTTAGGTTGAGGCTTTCAGGGGAAGGTGGTAAGGTTGTGTTTTGATTGAAGTTGTAGCTGTTTATTATTTAAATATATGTTAAGTGTATATTACTTATTAAAAACATCAATTGAAACAGCATTTCAGCTATCACGGGACATTAAAACAGTCCTTTGAAGCAATATATCACATTTATTTTATGCAGTCTCCTCACTGAAGTTATTTCCTCTTGTCAGCTTTTCAACTAAAATGTAATACAAATAAAAAAAATCGAACAAACACACAATATCCTTCTGCCTCCTTCCTCTCAGAGGTGGATGTCACTGAGTGATATATAACGAAATACTAATATTGTCAAGATGTTCCAGCAAACTCAAATGTTGTTTGAAACTGAGTGTAAATACTGCTTTGCTGGGGCGTAGATTTCCCGTACAGGGACCCTGTGCTTCAAGTGATGAATATTCATATTCTTGTTTCATAGACTCCTCTGCCTCCGTGAGCTCTTTCACATTGAGCCGGGGGTGACTGTAGGCCGATGTGAACCCGTATTTTTAATAAAGCCCAGCTGCTGAATGATCAAATAGTGTCTCTAATTAAGGCCTGAGTGTACAGCCATGTAAAATTCTCTCTGGAATGCTAACAACCTGTGATATTTCCAGAGGAATTTGCTGTGCAGGTCTCAGAGAGGGGAGGGGAGTCGAGTGTTTGGGCTTTGGAGGGAGGAGGGGCAGTGTTCATGTGGCAAGCCAACATGTTGTTCACATCCGTGTCAGATTGAGGCTAATGAAGGCCAGACTGATCCTTGGATGCGAGCCTTAAGTAAATGATCCCTCTTTGAATATATTAGAGCCCCATAGCAGCGTTGTGCCTCCCTGCCGTGCCTGCGCCGCTATGCGTTGTCTTGTGGTCTGATGAGGCCGGTCAAAATGGCAGTCACGGTGTTCGATCACGCTGTGCACCATCCAGCCCGATTTCAGTTTGTCTTGCAGCGTATTGTTGCGTTGAGTCGCTGGTGAGCAGTTACACACGCTGATGGTTTCCAGGTTAGAGTTTCTGCACTTTGATAGAAAATGGAAAGTATGAGTGTTGTGTCATTTGACAATGTAAATGAGCCATCTCAAATTTTTCCCCACCCTCTTAAGAGGGATTGCATTTACATAACAGGCTGAGGTTTGGTACTCATGCAAATTGGTCATATAGACAAACCTTAGTTTCCTCATTTAGCTGTTTTTATTTGGAATGAAATGATTGAGCTCATCAAAATATTTTCAAATTGAATAAAATAAGAGTGAAATGAAAAATAAAAACGGAAAAGAAGAAAGGAAATCTCAGAGACAGAACTTTTTCACTGCAATTTATAGCCACACTGGCACTTTGCATGTAAATGAATCCTAAACGTGTAATTATGAGGCACTTTTGAATATTGATTGGAAAGACAAGGACATAGAAAATGAAGCACTTGTGAATGCAGCCCTCCTAAGCTACTGTAACATCCCATTAATAAATACCTTTCTGGCTCTTCAGTGCCAGGCTTGCCTTGCACTGAGTGAAACAATGTCGTTTGATTTTCGCTGATATAGCATGTGTACTTCATAGATGGATGGATTGGATGGATCCAATTAGCCATGGTCATCGCTCATGTATTTAAGCTGACAGTGGAAATCTTGCATAGAATATCTTTGATTTTGGTAGTTTTGCAAAATGCTCTCGCAAAGTACTTTAAAAGCCCATAAAGAGCACATTGTGAGGAATGCAGCCTAGATGGAGATTTGATTTACAGCTGCAGCAAATTTTCTCAATTAGACATGGGAGAAATAATGTATTTTCAGTAGGCAGTGTACAACGATGGGGAATACTTAAAGGATAATAAAGTGACCAAGATCCATACCTTTTTCTTTTTCCTATTATATACAATCAACACTACATTTACCTCTGACTTTCACTTAAGATTTCACCAAGGGTTTAGTGGCAGAACACTCAGCCTACGCAGCACGTGTTTCCAGCAGGATTGATGGCTTATGACACTGGCGGCACAGGTGCACGTGGTGTCACGTACGGCCTCTTGACCCTCCACATGATGTGTACCACGCCGGCCTGTTTGTAAGTGTGAGCCCTGTTTGTAAACACAGACAGAGGGATGAGAGGCACATTTGCCCCGGTCGCGCTCAGCTCGCAGACAGGCGCAACGCAACGTGACAAGCAACAGATGTGTCACACAGGCTGAAATCAAAACAGCCGTCCAGAGTCGTGCACACCATCAGACGTGGTCCCTGTGATGAGGCAGGGAGGCAGCGAGCGCTGCTGGCAGATGAGACAAGGCAGCTCCTCTGCAGCTCCCAGCTTCCTGTCTGGAAGAGGACAGGCCTGTTTGTAGGCTGCTTTGACACCTCTAGTCACTTTGTCATCTGGGGTGCTCGCTGCAGCTCTGATCACATGTACACGCTGCATTCAAAGAGCGTCATATCAGCCGCGTGACAGGTAGGCTCCCAAAGAGACAACAGCCAAAGGGGATGTCCTTTTCAATACACTGTGCGCCAAGACAAAATAACATCGCATGACATCATTCTGAATGTTGCCTTTTGTTCAGTTTGGAAAAGAAGTTGGTAACACCGTTACTTTCAGAGCTGCCCTGCATCAGAACAGAGCGGCCCGCACACAGGGACGGGGACTAAGGTCGCACTCACTCCATCCATGAGGTCCACTTCATGCAAACTGATTGTTGTGTTTGACAGCGGCAGTAAAAGTGCAGCAGACGTTAGCTTAACACTGGGAACATGTTAATGATATTCTCAGCAGCTTAATCTGCCTGTTGCCGCTGCCCCGTAAGCAAATAGTGTGGCTGCATGTTGAGCTGCGGGGGGAGAAATTGGAATCCATCATCAGAACAAGTGAATGAATGAAGGTGCAGCAACAGCTGCTTGACTGATCATGTACTACAGACTGTCACCCCACATCTGTTTACCACTCTGACAGCCACATGAGTGTTTATATCCACGGATGTAATTGAGCTATTTTCCTGAGGGCAGCTGTAACCCACACTAAGTTATATCCCAACTTTCCATTAAAGCGTGGGGGGAAGTTTTACTGATAGTAATCACGCCCAGCAACACTGCTATGTAAATATGGCTTATCAGCTTTGCCAATTTGGTTAAGTGGCATGTACGTGGGTGATTCACATATTCAGCTCTGTGGCTCTGACACAGGCCACATACAGTAGTCATTTATTAAACATAGGTAACTTGCATTGTTAACCAGTACGTATGAAGCAAGGACATAATCATGAAAATGACGGCGTGTCAAAGCAGTATTGTGTAGAAAAGATGCAAATGCTCACACAAAGTCTTCAACCTACCATGTGGGAAAACTTAACTGTGCAGTATATGGAAATTGAAACAGGAATATCTAGATCTAAAACACACCATTTAAATATTCAAATGTTAACACCAAACAATATAATGCATTATGGCTTTTAGCATTTGCGTACAACTCTGTTTGCTGCTCTGAGCCGTGGAGGATAGAAGGAAGAGAGAGGGAGGGAGATAGTGAGGGAAAAACACTGAGTGGAGGATATGGAGCACACAAACAAAGCCTTTGTTTGCCAGCCAGGAAAATGTCATCTGGTACCTGTATGAACTTTGTATGTTTGTTCTTTAAAAACAAATCTACCATATTACATTAAGTGTCACGATTATACGTTGTAATACATCAATCTGTTTATTCTGATTTTTAATTATGTACCATACATTAAAATGACACATTATGTTTCTAGTAATTAAAAAAGAAGAGATAATGGTAGTGAGGAGTGTTCACAAATAAACAATGTTTTGTGTATATTCATTTCATTGCAGTTACAAGGGAGAAGAGAAGAGAATAAAACCACTGAGGTAGTCGACTTGTGGAAATAATGGGCCTCTTGACAGAGCTTCTGCTTATGGTGCGCGCTGCCTCCACCACACAGCCGAATCTTCACTAATGTGTAGACACAGTTTTTAAGCAAAGTACACCCAAAGCACTAATTTTAGTTCAAACCAGGGTTTTTGACATTGAGATCTCAATCATTTCCAACCTCAGATTTTCTTTAACTTGAGGAAAGAGTTTCAGATGTCAGTGGGTGTTTTCACATGCAGTGTTTCGGGGTTTTTTTTCTGAGTAGCGACCAAATATTTACACTAAAATCAAAGCGAAAGCGATGCATAGTGCTCAGAATGTGGTCACTTTTGAAAAGGTACTGCACCTTTTGGTAGAGCAGCACTTGAAAAAAGGAAAAAAAATCTCATTCACCCAACCACAATGACGAGTAAACTAAGCAACGAACCTAGAGAATTTTAAGTGGGGACTACTTGTTGAAGGAAGTGACGATAAATCTGCATCTGTAGCACACAAACAGCGTGATCAGACACAATAGAGCAACAGGTAAACCGTCTTAACTGGAGGAACAAGGTGTCCGAAATTTGAAAAAAATATTCCTCCTCCCGGGAATCCCTCCAGGCAAAGTTTTTCCACAAAAAAATGGATCCCTTGGCTTTGGGAAAGAAATCCATAATGGAAATCTTAATCAGAAAACCTTGTGCAACTGGTTTCTGGTGGGTTTTTCTATGGAAGGAATTCTTCTGAAAGGATGCAATATCCATTAGGAGCCACAGTAACAGTGACTTCTTTTGAACGCATCATATGAACACTTTCTGTGTGAATGCATTAGCCGTCATAGCCAAACAGAAAGAGAAAATAGTGTCCCCAACAGAAACATGATGTATTGGACTGCAATGCATCAGCACTAACGTTTCACTAAATAACCAGGTCGTATTTATCGCTCACGTCCTTCTTCACTCTCTCGCCATCTTCATCACCTTGGCAGAGACTCTGCCTGTCAGACACTGAGCAGACACAGAGGGATGGTGAGAGGGAGAGGGACATGAGGGCAGGAGAAGTATGTGTCAGGGTCAGACAGTAAGGGATTGTCAGCACACACCGTGACATCTTTAGCCACCATCAACGCACACTGTAATTAAGTGGAATCTGCAATTTTTGATTCTATAAGCTATGCAATAACGGCCTCCCACCACCACACAGTAATGAATAATTTAAGGAATAAGGGAGGCTGTTACTTGACGCTTTTTCACTTTGCGTTTAAATTTAGCTGGTGTCATTGTCCGGCAGTGTGATTAATAGTTTATCAGTCTCGACTATACATCTCCATGAAATATCTCTTTCCATCTGTCATTAAACTGCACATGGAAATTGGTTAGATTTTCAATCAGGCATAGCTTAGACCAAAAAAAAAGGAGGAAAATTACAAAAGGAAATAGCCATCAAGATGTACTCACATGCAGGTAAGGCAGTGACCCAATATAGGACATCATTTATGGAATAAGTCTTTCCAGCACTATGCATCCGCACGCTTCTCTCTTGAAAAACGAAACCCTTTTTGTCTCCTTTTCTGGTTTGAAAATTAGATTGAGACCCAATAGAGGTCACAATATGCATCCTAAATGTGGTTTTAAATAAGCCTGAGGTATGTGGCGGCGAAAGTGAGTTGTGAGAGAGGGGCCTACCGCAAGGGGTTGACCAGTGAGCCAGAGATTGGCTTCCCTGTCAAATAAAGATTAGGCCCTTATTTCACCATCTAATCCCTGTAAATCTCTCATGGAGGAACGTTGGCAGTTCAGGGCTTTTAATGGCGCAGAGGCTTCACAGTCTGCATGTCTTTCTTATCTGCGGAAGTGGAAGCAGCAACCTGTGGTCGTCCGCGCGTTTAAGTCTGGATTACAAAGCAGTTTAGTTGAAACAAAAAGGACACTGTAATTTTTTCCATCTTTTTTTTTTTTTATAGACTTGTGCTTGTTAGCTCTGCTTGCTGACAATCTCCATTCATTAGATTTAGCTTTTTACTGTATTTAGCAGTCTCTGTGCTGGAATGTGACTTCTTTGACTCCATTTTCTCACATTTAGCTGTTGAACGTCTCCGGTTTTTCCCCTCAAATATGCTGAACATTCTTTTTATTGAATTATTAATGCCTGTATTGAATTATTGAAGGAAGATAATTTCTGATCAGATTAATATTAACTCCCTGTGAAATATTAATGACTAATGTTAAAAACGATGAACTTACGGAACTATTAATATAATCATAAACAGACACAGTAAAAAGTGGCATGGAGTCAAATGCGTTAGAACCGCTCCAGTCCCCTCTTTAATGCAGTTTCCCTTGAGGTCGTGAATATGAAATATTGCGCCGGTCTACTTTGTACCCAGACGCTCTGCTAATGTCATTGGCCAGTCCTGCCCCGGGGCTGACTGCGGTGTCACGGGGGGAAGTTCACCAGCATTTGTCTGCAGGTTACCATTGTCACCTTGTCCACAGATGACCTGAACTATGGCCAGGGGAAAAGATACAAAGATGTTTTGGTGTTAATATTGGGCTGGCCCTTTTATCACCCCTGCTGATTGGCAGAGCTCCACTGACAGCTCCAGCGCTCAGCTCCTCCTCCCCGCTCTTGCTCCGAGGGCTGGTGTCGGCCCTGCCATCGTTACCTTATTTTTCTCACTAAAGGTGGCACAAAGTAGATTTCATCCAGCGAGCCCAGAGGAGGTTAAATCTGGTCCTTTGTCAGTTTTGATTAAAACTCTCTTTAGATTCATGATATTCAGCAAAGATTTGATATATCATTTGCCATTCTTTGGTTTGTTATTATGAACTGCGGATTGTATTCATAAAATATGGAAATCAGAAAAAAATAAACCATTATTGTAACATAATGGTAAGCACCTCGAAAATATGGTTACATTAATTATGTTTTAAATGCTAATGCCAGCGAAGAACATAATAACGAAGACATGAAAGACTCTATTCAAAATCTGATAGCCAGGGAGAAGCAAATTATTTCAAATATTTGATATTTAAATTATTTTCAAATGAACAGAGACATGAGTCGAGCAGAGGCAAGTAGTTTCCCCTGGTGATCCTCCGGGCTTCTTTGTTTCCTTGGTGTGTCTCCAGCTCATTAATGTTCTAAGCATGTGAGAGAACCAGACCGTACTCTGTAACCCATGGCTGGGTGACACCTCGGGCCCGACATACACACACGTACAGTACACATGCAGATACATTCACACGCACACAAAAAAATCCCTCAGACGTTTAAAGTCCACTGGCTCTTTCAGGAAGTGATGGCCGCCGAGCTGTCCTGATTAAAATGACAATAGTCTAATTAACTCGACCTCAGTCTCAGTGCACTAAAACGGTTGATGGCCCGCCAGTTCCTGTTTGAAAACCCTTTGTCTCCTCATCGTCCAAAAATATGACTTTTTTTTTTCTTTCCCCAGCAAAAAGCCTCAACCCCATTTGACAAGATTTGCTAATGGCAATTATTTCTCATAAGCTAATTAAATCTGGGCAAAGTTTTCCGTTCTTTTTTCCTCCCCTCCCGTAGAAATCCTTATGTGCAATTCTCCAGGGCTTTATCACTCGGGGTACAGTATCACCAGCACCTTCAAGCAATCTCAGGCCTTCAGATAATATCCACTTCCAAAGTGGCGTTTTGGTGTTCAACCTGATTTTAGTTCAAGCATTTTCAATCACAGTCATTTACCACTTCAGTCAGCTGGTTATGTGTGTGTGTGTCAGGGGGTGTGTGTGTGCTGCCCTCTACTCTCAGTTGCCGGCAGTCAGGTCAGACAGCCAGATAGAAAGAGGCCGAAGATGGCACGCTCAAGCAAACGAGTCTGTTTCATGGCCAAAATCTTTCACCCTCCGCCACAGAGCGATTCTTTTGCATTATTTGATGGACTCATCTGAAGCGCAGAGGAGAGAAAAAAAGAACAACAACATGAAAAAAAAAACCTTTAATGACTGAAGAAGAAACTGCTTTTTGTTCTATTATCCTTCTGTTGGTGATTAAGGTCTGTAGGGAGATAATTACGCTTTAGTCTGGAGTTAATGAAACGAAAACTTCTCTTTTCTTGTGAAAAGGAAGGGCAGATCTTTTGTACCGCTATCTGCTGACATCTCCCACCCTTGACAAGGCACACAGAGAATTGGTTTTGTTTTAAGGTTGCAGCCCCCTCCGCCGCCTGTCAGTCTGTGGCTGATATGAGGGATCTGTGAATGAAGCCGGAGTCAATGAGGTCTGTCTGCTGCACTGTAGCATGTGCCTGTCTGTGAACGTTAGGCACGCCGCAAAACATCAAATGAAAACATCACAACAGGTCATCCGGGATATGTTCTGATTTGAATAAAAGAGGTGAAAAAAGGCAAAGGAAGAAAAAAAAAAAAACTTCATTCTAACTACTGCTCGTTGTGGTGTTGTTACAGCACTCCACTTACGGCAACAAGCATGTGTTCGCCATCAAATGACCCAGCTTTGTTGAACATGAAAGGAATGCGCGGATTTCAGTTTATCACACGGCAACGCGGGTGCCATATGTGTCATCTGACTTCAGTCGCCCCTTTTGAACGCGCGGAGGTGTTGACCAAGCCGTCGTCTGGTATGCCCAAGCTGCGCCGCGCACAAGTGGTGGCCAGAGAGCACATATTAAGCTGTCCTTGTGGAAGTTCACATCTGGTGTGTGTGTGTGAGTGTGTGTTACTGTGGGGCAGTGTGCCCCCCCCCCCAACACACACACACACACGCCCCAACTCCTCCAACAGCACTCTCACATTTCATCATCTGTTCTCCAGCGCCAGGGTGCTCCGGCACAAGTTGGCCGCTCTGGATCCATCTGTTGTTATTATTTTCCACTGATAATTGGCTTGAACAATGGAATGCCTGTGTCCCCCTTGCCTTTGAAACCCTACACCCTGTTTATTTTCCAGAGGTCTCGTTCCTGCTCTCCTTTCTCTCCCTCTCTGACTCCCTTTCACCCTTCAGATTTCTCCCTCTCTTTCCCCCCCCTCTGCAAGCCTGCCTTCACCTAGTGTCACCTCCACCCCCCCCTGCTTCCCCGTGAACCATTTGAGAGGATTTCACATGAAAATGACATCTTTGACTGGCCACATCAGTATGTGTCACTCAGCATCTGACGCCACTCCCCAGATTTTCTGGAGGGGGCTCAGCTCCCTTTCTCCTCCTTTTTTTTTTTCACTCTGACAGCCCTCTCCTCCCCCCCCCGACACCACACGCTTCTGCATTCCTGTCCATATGAGAAAAAAAAAAACAGGGGAGAGACGGATAGATGAAGAGAGTAAGAGGGAGGGAGGAAAGTGGGGACGTAATCGAGAGACTTAAAAAAGAAAGATATGGACAATGGACTTCGGTATAAATCAATTTTTTCTGCCGATTAAAATTCAGCTTTTATTCTTTCCCATTTCCACTAGGAGGTGTGTAGAGGAGAGGCATGTGTGAAGATGAATTAAAGGATCACAAGGTGTATTTTTTTAATCCAGGACATAATTTAATGAAAACCCACACCAAAAAATGACCTACTTAAATTAATTAAATTTGATATTTTAGATTTTAATTAGTGTTTTAGGTTGTAATTAAGCAGTTCCATGTTGAAGTCTTCATGCTCTGGTTACAGGAGTATAACCAGAGCATGAAGACTTCAACACGGCCTGTTAGGTTTCACCGATTTAGCGGAGTTTAGTCAATAATCTGAAAAAGTAAAGTTTGTTTAACATCACCTGACAAGGTGTAAATGCAACCAGGGAGAAAAACAAAATAGCTTCTTTATGACATGAAATTTGTGAATCCTTTTTTGCTTCTCTACCAACTTCTGCTCTTCTCATTAAGGAAATTTTTGAGGATCGAGGAAGTTCTTTCTTTTTTTTTTTCCCCCGTCCTTTCTTTTGTTCTGCCTTGTGTGACCGTGTTGATGTTCATTTGTTCTGCCTGCTCTTGTCTAATTAAAAGAGGCCAGGACAGGTAGGGCTCTCAGCAGGCATCTGCTCTGTGCCAGTTCTTCATTTGCTGAGTGTTTGTGTTTATGCAAAGGGGCCTCTTCCTGCATATTTAATCTAGAGCAAGGCACCAGCTTTTGTTGTGTTAAGACCACATACCTCCAGTCCCTCTCAACACTGCAGCCTGAGCTCTAGTCCCTCTCTCTCTCTCTCTCGCTCTCTTTCTCTCTCTTGCTCTCTCTCTCTCTCTCTCTCTCTCTCTCTCTCTCTCACACACACACACACACACACACACACATACACGCACAAGCACACTCAACTACCACACACTACTTCAACTACTCCATACCTGCTACTTTCACTGGCAGCTTTCTCCTCTTCTTCAGAAGTGGATTTCAAAACACTCAGTGCTTGGAGGGAATCTGCATCAATACACAGTTTCATGAACATCATGAAAGTCTGTTTAACTGTTCATGGGTAAGTCTGTAAAGATTTCATTATCTTTCCACACTTTCTCCCTCTCTCCCTCTCTCTCTCTCTCTCTCTATCTTTCTTTCCTCCTCCTCTCTTTACCTTTTATGGGACGCTGGTGGATGTATGTGTGTGCATGTCCATGCGGGTGTGTTTGTAGGTGTGTTCTGTAAGTGATTGACAGAGTTGGTGTATAATGTGCAGATAGTTTTGCTGTATTAAGAGACTACAACATAGTGTTCTGTAATATTGTAAATTAATGAAACCAGTCTTTGAAGTATATGGTAAATGCAAAGAATTTTATTTATGTATTCATCCTTTTTTAAGCAGAAATAGCATTTATTTGCTTCTCTAAGCTTCTTAAAATCTGGAAATTGTGTCTTACATAACAAGTTTTATCTTTTAGTGTTTGCTCAGACAACAGACTATTCTTGACGGATAATTTTAATATTTTTGACATTCTTGTACAAAATGGCAGATAAACATATTGACTTATGATGAAAATAACAGTTAGTGTTGTCAGGAGTTTTATTTTTGAATTCAAATGAAAAGAGCAAATTTCACACAGAGCTGTCAGTCACCAAACTGACATGTAGTTCAGCCTGATTAATGGAGGAACGTGTTCTCTAAGTTAAACATTCACAAGCTGATCGGAAAACATCACCCAGCAGTTAGCCCACATTTGCATTGCCATGTGTATTGGTGCCCGCATGTGTGTGTGTGTGTGTGCACGCGAGTTCATGTGCAGAACGTTCCCCCTTTTTTTCAGCCCGGCGCGGTTGGAGGTGATAGTAAGTTGTAACCCCGCGGTGATGCGCGAGAGTATTAGTTCCTCCCCTCGCTCATCGCCTCTTGTTCCCTCTTTGTCTTTGTCTGGGGAAATGGAATCTGCAGCTTATTGATATTAATAGCGCACGGGATCTGTGGTTGGAGAGGAGCTGGGACCTGGGCAAGGGTGGAAACCCGATATGGCTGGGTAGAATTGACAGTCCTCCTACTTGACAGGGTGGAAAGGGGCTGGTTATAAAAATAGGATTGCATAATGTTCAGTGTGAGTTGGCCCTTGTGTGATGTACCCTACGTGTGTGATCGGGTTGAACTTTTTGACTGCGTTGATCTAATTTCACGTGATAATTGTGAAACATTTTTTACCCAACTGTATCCTGGATCCTGAGCGGCGCCAGCTGCCACTTGTCAGTAGACAAAATAATCTGTACAGGGCAGTTTTCTGATGGCTTTTCTCACGGATCAATAGATCAGACCTCCTGAAGACACAGAGGAGTGTGCTTTGGATATCCACTTGATAAGACTTTTTGCATTCAATGAGCTCATTTGAATAGTGTAAAGAAATATGTGGCCTTGTTTGTTTTGGGTCAGGAGTGAAATTCCACTTCCTTGCTATTAAGGCAGCAAAGCTCTCTGTGTGCACTCTGTGTACTTTGTTCTTAGCTCAGCAAAATGTGAGGGCAGGTCCAAAGAATCTAGGGGATCAGACAGGCCTGACATTCACCAGACTGCACTGTTGCCTTTTAAGCTTAGAAAAAAAAATCTGAAAAAAGCACCCAGAATAAAGGCTGGCTGGATTGAAGTTGGGTTTAATTGGTGGGTTTTGAGTCTGTTTGCGTGTCAGAAAGTGCTGTTGTTTACAGTCTGTGTGGGTGTTATAATATAATGCCAGGATCCTGCCAATCACATCAAAAAGAAGAAAAAAAACAATGCTCGTTTTTTTTTTTTCACTTTTTTTTCAATTGCTGACTTTTCTGCCTTTACGAGACTTAGCCATGTTTTTCATTTAATCAGTCCCTCTTAATAAAAGCCCAGAAGAAAAGAGGGGGAAAATAGTGTGCAGTCAGCCCTTTTAGCAGATCAGATCATACAGTAAGCAGCTGCGTTTGTTGAGAAGTGAGTCATGCTTTAGATTTTCCTGTGTTGCAGAGCACAGACAGTGACTTGGAAAATCTCCTGCACACACCCTAAAAACAAACAGCAGTGACCCTGTATATAGATATCACTGGCTCTGCACAGCTCAAACTCTCCAACGCCCTCTTCTTATTTACACAATGCTCTTAATACGGATCTACCAGCCTTGAGCAGTGTTAACCAGCGCCACTAGTTTTTCCTCGTGCTTTATTCCAACACATAGCTGGGCCCTGGCGTGATAAACACAGTAGATTTATTCAGACGCTGATACTAAGTGATCGAAACACCCCGGATGGGCCGTAGAGAACCGAGAGACAACTCTGGCAGTCTCCTATTGACAACCATTGAGTTGAGCATTAATTAATATGGTAATGATGTGTGAAGGTTCATTAACGAGCCGCCACAGAAGTAGCCACAGATACAGTATTAAGCGTGCTTAGAGTAATTAATGGAATAACTTTACTTAGTGGTAAATATTCATGGGTCCTCATCTTTTTGTCTGCACGGTGTGAAGAGAGAGAAGAGCATGTCCATTAGAGGAGCTGAAGAGCTGTCCACAGTGAATGCGGGCCTTTTGTTGGGATTGGGTGCGTTTCAGTGGAGGGGTATTAATTCATATTTTGAACATGCAATCTTACAACAAAGCCAAAGGCACTGATAACATACCTGGGACTAGAGAGCATATTGTGAAGCCGTGACCCCCTCACAAATAGGGAAGTCCACTTCACAGGTTTGTGGACGGATGAAATGAGTCTTTGTTCGTGCTCGGATGTAACCGCAGCGGTTCATTACCATAGCAAAAAACCCTTCCGATTGTCCACTTCCTCTGAAAATAGGTTGTTTGCATGTTTTTTTCCTCCACAATTTCAATGAAGCCTTTGGTATTTGCATAGAGAATGGAAGCATTTATTTGGATCATCTGATCCTCCAGAGGTTTCAGGCTAATGGTCATGCTGGCCATGCACACAAGAGTCTTGTCAATGCTATGAGATATTCCTTTGTCAAAAGTCTGTGTTGTCCTATTTTCCACTTTGTTTAACACCTTGCACCTACAACACCCCCCTAAGACTTTACAAGAGAACCTTGCAAATGCTTCTTAGTTTCCTTTGTCTTTTGAAATTGTTGCATTTTGATTCATACTCTTAGCTCAAGCCTCTCACTGAGCATGCACATAACCCACCTAGGTGGGTAATTATCTCAACCAGGAGTTGTTCTATTCCCTAAAATCTCAATGTGGGAGTGTGTGATGGGTTCGGTTTTCCCAACCGGGTGAAGCAGCGTGTGCTTGTTTATCCTCACCCTACGTTCTCCGCACCCCCACTGTTCTAAATGGCAATATTACAGCCTTGTGCTGTTTGAAATGGAGACAATTATCTGTTTAGGCATTACAAGATGGGCATTATATTACAAGGAGAAAAGGCGTACAGCTGCTATCAGGATCCCGTTGTTGCCTTTTCTCTCCAATACAAATTTTCCATCATTAAAATGATGGAACATTTATCTAAATGGATGTTATGCGTTGGGTAAACTCATTTAGCTCCCGGGGCTCTTTCAGGTGATGGGAATTAATGATGTTTAGTAGTTTGAAACTGAAAATATCTGTCATTTGTCACCACTCGCCATTGATTTACGATTCCATTGATGATATGTTAATTGAAGTGTAATGAATCACAATAATAGGGTGGTTGTGTGGGAATGGTCCATTTTCGATGATTGTTCAACCCTCAGTAGAGTTCAGAGCGAGCGGCATGTTGACTCGCGTTTTCAACAAGGGCATTTAACACATAATTAATGCTGAAACTGGGCAAGTTGGACCGGTGTGTTTTTATCTATGCTCAGTCTGCTTTAGATAAACACTTGCACAAACGCCTGGCCACAGTTTTGACTGCCAAATGTAAACGGCAAAAAAGAACAGTGGGAGAGGGAGTTGGAGCTTCTTCCCCCCACCCTCTTTCTTATTTGGATATGCTTTAATGCTTTTATTCAAATGCACCTGAGATATTGCCCCACAGTCACTTCTCAGTTTACCATAAAAATAAGATTTTGTTTCCTTCCCTCTTTTTTCCCCCCTCTTTCCTTGCTTGGGTTGAGTGCTCAGTTAGGAAAGCTGTGTGCATGCAGATCAGGGCCGCCCAGGGGGAGTTGAGTCAGGGCAGAGCAGGTACAGGTACACTGTGTTCACCACCAGGAGGGGGGTGGTAAGAAGCGCCTCTGCTGTCAGCAATATGAAAAGTTTTTGTCTTGCAAATAAACCATCCACTCACATCAGACAGCCCCATTGTTCATTTGTTATCATCAGTGGGTGTAGTTGTAGTTAACAGACAGATGGAAATGCAAGGATGTGTCCAACGGTGAAAATAGTAGGCTACAGGACCATAAGCGAAAAGGTGCCAGCCTGCGCAAAGGAAGCTCGGCTGACTGGCACATCTTCTTACAAACAGAGAAAGCAAACAGCAGAGAATTTCCTCTGATGATGATTTTTCAGAGTGTTTCTACACGTTATCAGTTCTGATCAATAGCGACTGGTGGGCAACTTGTTATTGGGAGTGTTCAGCTCACACCTGTGCACTCTGCACCTCTTGACCTGGGGGTGTCGGTGAAGAGCAGTATGGTGTTATTTCATAACTGTAAATGATTCTCCATTTTGTGTCCGCAGGACGAGGAGGCTGGTCTACCACCGCTGGAACTGAAGATTGCTTTAAATAAGCAAGTCCTTGTAGGAGGTAAACACACAATCATTCACCAGACTCCAGGCCCTGCATGTGAGTGAACGCTGTGTTGAATTGGCTTAATAATTAACCAATTGCAGTGCGGTTGTCTTGTTTGTGTGCTGTATTTTGAGTTTATATATATGTGCAGGGCAAGACGGTGGGAGGCTTGGCGGTGGGGGGCTCGTCAGGTGCAGTACGTCAGTGTTTTAAGGAGCGTCCGATTTAAGACGTGCACGGTGCGTAGTAAAGGACAGTTCCCCTGGAGGTCAATGTGGTGTTAGGTGGAAGTTTAAATTCACGTCGCACTGTTGAACAAGACTGCTCGGTGCGGAGATGTCTGTTTGTGCATGTTGACATTTGTCGGGAAAAGCTGAAATATGGTAATGCCATGTTTACCAAACAAGAGGGCGGCAGCTTTACCGCACTCAGTCTTGTTATCGTTGGCATCTCAGCCACTCTGGTGGATATCTCGTGTTTGCTTCTCACACCCGTCTTCCTATCTGAGAAGGTTTGGGGCCCCCAGGATGTGGACTTTTGGCTGGAGCGATCCAGTGAGGCGGAGTAGAGCTGTGGGGAAGTTTTGTGAGTTTGTGTGTGTGTGTGTGTGGGGTGTGTGTTAACACTTCAGGAGCTCGGGGCTTCAGAGGAGGAGTGTCGGAGTCTGTTTTTTGTCTCATACAGCTTCAACCTCACCGTCCTCTGTTTCTCTCCCTCTCTTTATTTTTGTCTATCTTTATCATTTCTTCTTTGTCTCTCACTCACGCTTTCCCTCCATCAACATGTTGTGACGTGTAGGTAGATAGAGAGGAGATGTGCCAAAAAGTCCTGTACATTAACTTCCTGCTGTTTTGTGTAACAAAATATGTGATTGTGTGAGTGCTCATTTGTGGGATTGGAAGTTAATTTAATGGTTACATTTTGCAACAGTATGCCCTGGTCATATGCTGTCATATAGATAGGATTAGGAAAATTTAGGAAAAAGAGCACATTTTATACATGTTTTTTTGTGGATCAGTTCAGTCTGAATTTCCATAAACCTGAGCAAATATCTGATATTTTGCTTTTACATTAAGTTTAGACAAAATGCTTAAGTTGATCATCAACTGTTCTGCCCATAATATATTTCTTCAAACCGCATTTTAAAGGTGAATCCCACAACTTTCCATTTATCCCAGAAGTGATCCCCAAAGACAAACAGATTAATATTAAGCAGCAATAAAAATGTAATAAATCCAATTGCATCCTAGATAGAAGGCTTGATGGCACTTACAGGCCAGTGTCTGAGTTTTAACTAAAAGCCATCACTGTTACAATATTGTCATATAAAATATTAACTGCTACAGCTTCTCTGTAGAGCTGGAAAAAGCAACAACAACATCGTTACAGTTAACAAAGGCTGTAGGATGTCAGCCAGCCTGGTTATATTTTACTTCACTGAAAGGCCCTCATCACCACAATCTGTTAAACAGCCTACGCTCCTCGTTTATTTGATTCAGACAATCACCCCCACGTTTGGAAAACAGGAGACTTGAGAGCGTTGAAGTGGGGGATTCACGTTGCTGCTGTTTATCTGGAGTGCATTCTCCGCATAGTCAGGTCCAGCAGGCCCCCTCAGCTGCCTGCTCCAGATGTAAGATCAGCCCCGAAATCTTCCAAATGGTTGTGTAATTAATGTTAATGTGGCAAAATCAGCCTAATTGTTGACACAACTCTCCAATGTGATTTTGATTGCATCGCTAATGCAGAAATCCCCATGGCAGCTTATGGGATTACTATGTCTTGGTGTTTAAAGCTCTCTCAGAGTGGAATGGACTCTAATACATTTGCATGTGTTTGTGTGTGAAAGCGCCGTGTTCATTATTACTACATTTGGACCAAACACGCTTTTTAGAATATTTGTGGTTAATTGTTTGGAAATTGGGAAACGGAGATTTGAAATGCCTTAAAGCAGCTAAAGTTTTTGATTTAGGTATCCGGACTACTTACCATCATACGCGCATGTCGGTGCGATCGGGCTGCCTCTGATATGTGCTGTGTGGAGGCCTGCTTGTTTGGCCAATTTATTCAGACCTGATGACATCCAGCTTTCCAGAAAAGTGCGTCTGCTTGGAAGAATCCTCACATGCCCAAAACATGCTTCTCTGTTTTGAGGGCTTCAAAATGTTATCGTCTCATGCTGGACTTCATTTGAATTTCATGAATCCATGTAAGGGAGAGAAGAACACATCATGCAAACAACTCAGCCCCTTCTAATTCCTCCTTTTGCTGTAAATGCCTTGGTTTATATTGCCTTAGTTTTACTTGTTGAGGTTGCTTTGTTAATCCACTTTTTATGGAATTGTTAAGAATAAACAAGTGGATTCATGAGTTGGACCCGCAGAAAGGTCGTGTGCAGATTTATACTGGGATGAAAATAGGGCCTGTGTAATAGTTCCCTTGACTGCATTTATTGCTTACTTTAAAAAAGTAATTTCTTTATATCAGCATCAAGCTGAAAATTGCCATGTATTAGTATTAGGCTTGGTAAGCTTCTAATTCTGTGGCATTTACAGCCGGCTGTGTTTCCATGCATTTATAACACTTTGATTCTTAAGAGCTCCTTTAATCGCTTATGCCTAGCACGGAACATAATAAACAACTCGCTGTAGCAAAAGTGCCACATGGGGGAGATTTCTAGCAAGAAAGTTAAACGCTTCTGTCACTGGCGGTTTTGTTGCTGTGTTTTTCATGCACTGTAAGTACCGTAATCTACTCTCTGAGCTTGGCTGCTGTAGTTAAAAACAGTGACAGGCAGAATAGATGCAAGGCAGCGTGAAAATGAAAAATTATCGTCCCTACAAAGACGTCACAATGGAGACCAGAGGCAGAGGCGCAAGGCGGCGGCGGCGTGCGTCTGCCTTTTTCCTGTTGATTGAGATCACAGGATGTGTCAAAGCCTTCTAAACACCCTCACCTGGCTGCCGTCTGCTTTCCCTATCTGATGCTCTCCTCCCATGGCCGCATCAGCTGCTATCAGAACACACTCTGGCAGATCGCCCGCCTCTGTATTGTCTTGACTAAACAGGTTGCACAGTTAGATGTGTGCCTTATGCCGAATACATTATGTCACACAACAGAGCGGCATTCTTTTTTTTTCACTTTCATGTGAATTATCTTGTGCTGTGAGGTAGGAAGAATTGCACTGATAATGTTATCACAGATGTGTTATCTTGAGCCTACTTAAAAAAAAAAAAAAATCGGCTGAAAAAGGCATTTGGCAAGTTTCAATTTCTTTTTCTATCAGCATCAAACAGACATGTCTTCTTTTGGTCTGAAACGTATTGACGGGTGTATAAACTCTGGTCTGCGAGGAGAGTGAGGAGCTTTGATAGTGTCAGCCCCGCTACCAGGTGCAGACGGCTAACGTGACACAGTCTTTGTGCGAGATTGACTGAGGCGACAGAAGTAAGCAAATTCCATCCGCAGATGAGTTGTCTTACAGCGAGATGAAAAGAAAATCACAAAAGTGAGAAAGAAAAAGTGTCAGAGCTCTCTTTTAGTCTCGGCCTCGTGTCTCGGCTTCAGGAAAGATGAAATAGAACTAATAACTTGGATTGATTTGTTGTCTTCTGAGCAAAATGACTACACAGAGGGTTTTTTTTGTGGTAAGCTGGGACAACATCTGTCAGACTGCCTTTACTGCAAAACATTACACTGTACTGTAAGTGGTGGAACGTCAGATATAACCTATACTGTATGTACGCGCTGCCCCTGCTTCCGAAAACAATAATATACATTTATATAGTGGGACACATTAAAAGGACACTTGTTTATGGTCTCCAGTCTGACTAGAGAAGGTCTCTGACTATGTAAGGAAATTCGAAAAACTTCCTACAAGGCGCAGTGATACTTATTTGGATAGTTTTGACTTTGTTGCAGTCACTTCATGTCATGGTAAATATCACTTTGGCAGTCCGTTGCTTTCTCCGTTTATTTTAGAAAACAAATCCCTTTTAGGGATAAAGCACCTGGTGGGGCTTCTTAATGGAATGGCTTCAGCCCTACGCAAATAAACAGCTTGCATTTTTGGTGTGAGATTAGGAATGAGGCTGAGAGAGAGGGAGGGAGGGAGAGAGATGGAGCGAGGTGGGTAAAAACCAAACAAAGAAAGTCAACATGTGGAAAGGACACAAGTGGAGTTGCACGTCTGCTTCTTCTTCCTACTATAGTGGACTGTGTGTACTGCACGTCCGTCGAAATGCATGTGAACGTTGGCACGTTGTGAGCTTTGAACCAGGACTTTAGGTGTTTTTTTTTTTTAAATAACTGACCTGTGAGTCAGCAGTAGGATATTACACAAAAAGGGATGGAAAATATCGCAGTCTTTGTTTTCCACAGTTGCGCATACAAAAACATGCGGTTGTGCCTTTTCCTAACCTTAAAAAAAGATAACCAGGGCCAAAGAAAAGGGAGTGAACGGGGAGGAGAACGAGCGACCAGCGAAACATTAAGCAGAGCGAGGGCTACGCTTGTTTTAAATAGCTCGACACGCTGTGAAATGGAGCCTTTTAAACCAGGCATATCAGTTATTTCATTCAACCAGGAGTATGCGCAGCGCTTTGATTCACTTTGTGTATCGTTAACAATCAGGTTCCCACTCGTTCCCTTGTCGGACTGTCTGGATAATGTTGAAATGTTTTGAATACTGAATCAGAATTAAAGGTGCCGCTAAGTGAAACCTTTCTCTCTCTGTCTCTACACTGAATGTCCACTCAAAGAAGTAAACAACACTTACCCATAATGCTAAATATCTGCTGGACTAAAGGCCTGCTGACAGGAAATACGTGCCTCTAGAGGTTACATGGAGACTGCCAACAAGGCTAAACCAGCTGGTAAACCTCCACACGCTTGTTGAAGGATAAAAGCTGTTTAAGTTAACTAGCTGGTTAAGTGTATTGAGAAGATGATATGGCTACATACCTGGCCTTTTATATTCGAAACAGAAGAGGGTTGAGAAAAAAAAGTCAATGGTGAAACAAAGCTAATAAGCTACGATAGTTTGCCTCATTAGCTCCTTTTTCCCTCAAACATTAATGACAGTACAGAGTTACATCACCAAAGCTGAACCTCGCGTGAAAAATGTGGACGCACATCATGCATACGCACATTTGCAGGAAGTGAAATCACTTTGCACAGAAAGTTTTGTGTTCCCAGGCAAAAACTTCATGACTTAGCTGCAGTTTGAACTTTATTTTACTCTGCTAAAGGTCCTGTTCAGCTGCTTGTTTTTACGACAACATTTAACGCATCAGATGAGCTGAGGAAAACATGCTTTCTCACGTTAAAACCAGGACATTTATATTAAAAACACATTTGATTTCCTCGTCATAAAGTTTTGTTGAATATCAAATTTTTAGCTGGAACAAAACAGAAAATTCAGCGACACCCCGGTTTATAACCAACACCCGGTTATATTTCAGCGTAGCCAAGCACAATATTTAGATGTTCTGCTGGACATTTTCTTTTTATACTCTGACAACTGAACAGATGTAAAATAGTGACTCTATTCCAACACGAAACCATATTTTTCAGATCCAGTGTGGTTTGTAAATAGAACAGTTTGCATCTGTGAAAGATGGTGAATTAGCGAATTAGGAGGGAAGGCCAAACCGGAGAGGAAAATATGCTTTTCAAATTTAGGCGCCGTGCTGTAGACACGGCCAGGGAGGGACGCGGAAAGCGAAAGGCTGTTTCTACCCAAATGTGGGTTTATTTATGTAATCAAATGAAAAAGGTGGAGGCATTTTTTAAACTGATATTTATTTACAGTTTCCTTCTTTCTTTTTCTTTTTTTTTTTTTTTTGCTCTGGTTTTAGCCTTGGCTCCCGCGTTGTTTTCATAAACAAAGTCTCTCTGGCCGGCTAGAAAAAACACAGGGCTGCTCAGTGCAGTGAAAACAGGAATGACAAACACCATTAGCTGAAAAATTTCCATCTCATTGCAACTATGTTATTGTTTACTTTACCATACACGTCCTAATATGGTTACCTCCCTGTCAAAGCGGGCCGGAGCAGAGCCGAGGGGCCCTCGCAGGGAGACGCTTTCAGCTGCCACTTAGACAATAAGAAACAAATGTCACAGCTCGGCAAAATAGCCTGGCTTTCACAGCCTTACAGTACTTGGCCTTCCACGCTGCTTGGCTCGGGCTCCCGTGTGATATTTATCTACTCTCCACTGTTAGATGCCCTCACAATGTACCCCCTCCTCGCTCCTCCCCTGTCCCCTCTTCCTTGTCTCTCTCTCCCCTTTTCCTTCTGCCTTTCTTTGTCTGCGTCTCGCCCATCGATCTCTGTCCCCGTCCCGGTGTTAGCTATGTGTAGGTTGACTGATGGGCCTCTGTTTGCTGTGTTAAGTTATTTATCACGGGGGGGGTGGGGTGGTGTGTTTGGAGTGGCTGCTGCCCTCCTCCCTGTGGCCGAGAGCAGAGGCCAGTTCAGCTGCAGGTCACGCCCTGGCCAGAAACCGACGCTGCGTTTGAACTGGAAACATCTTGGCGACGCTCAGAGGCTCTTTATGATACTTGGATGAACTCGGAAACCCCTGGGATACTAGCAGAGGAAATGTAGCATTCTGGAGGCTGTGGCTTTTTTTTATTTTAATTGTTCTGAAGTATAAAATCGTGCCAGTGCGTTATTTGTAATTCCAGATTGAATAAAACACTGATTTAACCTATGAAGTCCATGAAAGTTTAAAAATTTAGCTCTGTAGCAGCAACTTGAACCAGGAGGTGGATAGTTTGCATGTGCACTGTTAACAATACAAAATTCTTGGTAAAATCTTAAAAGTGTCCATCAGTGAAATTGCCAATCATCCAGGAGTATTCTCTGTGGATTGACAGCATATAGGCTATTAGGCATGGGGGTCAGGCAACCTCTCTGCAGGTTAGTCTGGCAGAAGGTGGAAATGGGCTTCTTTCAGATGCATGGGCTTTCTTTTCCCCAGTTGGTGGGGAGTGATGGCAGCCTCACCTCAATCCTAAAATCCTCACGTTTATGATATTTGCCCAGTATTATCTGTGCCTGTGGATGAATGGGAGGACGGAGCATGAGGAATGTAGAAGGTCAGACTGCGTGATTTACACAGTACAGAGCCAGAGAATCCTTGGGAAAATACTTGGGCCGGGATCAAACGGACGTCATGTGATATGTTGTTAACACTGACCTTTAAATTCGCGCACTTTTCACCGGCCCACTTTGGAAAATGATGCACTGAGTGTGAAGCGATTTGTATTTGAGCATTTTGAAAATGAATGCAAGCTAAAGGAAGCGTCGCTTTTTAATAATTAGCACAGTTTGAGAAGATACTGGGGTCTTGAAGTGGTCATTTGTTTGCTACATTATGCAGTCACGTAAAGCAGAGCTTGATGATGATATTTCTTTTATGATGTCTTTAACCAAACGCGACAGGCCCAGTAATGCAGAGACATTTTTAGCAAAACAAGACCCTTTTTTTGATTTCCTGGAAAAGACTTGAGATCTGTGGTTTTCATCTTATTGGCATAAGGCCAGTGAGTAAATGCATATTGTGAGTCACAGTACGCACAGTGCGGACTATAAGGAGGTGGCTAAATAATTAGTTGTATATGTTTAACCATGGTTCAAACTAACATAGTGTTCATTATGTTTTTAGTATTTGTTCAGGCCAAGTATTTCCACTCCATTACAATATTTTGTTGATAAGCTAATGGCACTGACCTTTTGTTTTTTCCATCTAAGGGGAAAGACTATACCCTCTTTGACGTTAATGAACTTTGCAAACGGGTTGTTTACTGGCTTCAAGGTCAGTTTCTGAGAAGGGCAGCAGGTTTTCTTGTAAACATATTTACAGCCAAAGATGTGTAAACACTGTAAATGTATACAGGTTCAGCAGGGGCAATACAGGCTTTTCCTTTTTTCTCTCTTTGTTTTTTTCCTGACCTTTCCCCTGTGACACACGCAGGAAGGCTGTTGTGTGCATGTGTGTGTTTATTTCTGGAAGCACTTTAAAGTAATATGTGCACCAACAAAAAGCAAAAAAAAAAAAAGAGCAAAAAAAAAAGAACGAAAGAAAAAAATTGCTCTTCGAAAGCGTAATGATGTGCCTACTCACAATATAAAGCTGAGAGGGGAGAGAAGGAGAGGAGAGGCAGATAGCAAGGCAAACGCAGGACTAGTGGGGGTATTAAATATGAATTAATGGAATGTTGCTCAGGCACATCTCTGGGTGTAGCGTACTGTTGAAAAATAAAATTTATGTTGCCCACTACTAGCCGTGAAGGTGCATTTGGACTTAGTATCCTTTAATTAGAAGTGAGATATTAGCATTTCATAGGGCTTTATGCTGGGTGAGGGGATCGGCCGGCCACCGCGCCTTCATTAGCCAGCTTCTCTGTGTAATGAGTGCCATCATTAGCTGATGGAGTGGATTTGCCCTAGCTCTACCTTGAAAGGCACATCTCTTACATACTTGCAAGGAATAAGGCCTTTTAATGGATTTCTTAATGAATGAAATAAGATGCCACTTCTTTAAAATTTGGCCAGTACATTTCTGATAATGTATACCACGGCAGCCTTTTACTTTTTTTGTTACATTAATTGCAGAAAACAGAGTAACACTGGTAGTGATAATGGTGAGAAATGGGAAACAAAGGTATTAAATGTGCTCACGGGTAGTGAAACTGAAAAAAAAAAAAAAGGAACAAAAAATGAGGCTCACTTTTCATGTTGTGTAAAATGTATTCTAACTACATCAATAATATGTGGACGATAAAAGTGCAACATAGAAAAGGTCGACTCTCATTCATATGCACATGAAGTCAAGTGTGTGTGTGTGATTTCTGTGAGAGGTCTGAGCTGAGGAAGTGCTCTCTGAGCTAGCAATGCTAGATGTTAAAACTCACCGTTTATCAGGAAAGAAAAAAGGCAGGACAGCTATTGGATAAACCTGACTGCAACTTACATGTGTGTCTTTGCGGGAGTGTGTGCACATTCAACAACAGTCAAGACAGTCAGAGCGGAGGTGTTTTTCTGTGATATGGAAGTCTCCCTAAGCCTTCGGCTGCGGCTCCATTCTCAGAATCAGGCGTGAAGTGATTAGTATTTTATTGATGAGCTCCTGAAGTGGCAAGTGTGGGAAATTGGATCTTTGATCTCCTGGAGTTTGGGAAATATATCCTGAGTGTGTAGAGCTCTCCAGGTAAAACACCCCCATCCTACCAACATCACTACCATACGCACATACACACACACACATACACACACACGCAGAGACAGTGAGATGTGTCG
>JAOXYL010000100.1:23227514-23241730 GCA_028564955.1 Terapon puta | reverse complement strand
CATCCTACCAACATCACTACCATACGCACATACACACACACACATACACACACACGCAGAGACAGTGAGATGTGTCGTTTGGGAGGGATATTCCTCCCCTTCTCCAAAACACATATTTGTTTTGGATGTTTTCACTGAGAGCCTACATGGTGATTACAGATGTTCATTAACAAAATTGGGTATTTGTTTTAAACTTTAACCAATCACTTTGATATGCTAATTACAGTGTAATTTAATTTGAGCCCTGTAATGATGATGCTGTTATTATGGACATAAATGATGCAGTTAAGCTGAGAGTAATCTCATTTGCATACTGTACATGCCAGTAAATTAAGCCCTTTCCTGCGTTGCTTCAGCTTTAATTTTCCACTCCTTTTCACACAGCATCCCTCAGCCCCTGTGCCTAATAGCAGGCCAGCTTGTTTGATGTGGAGAGCCGCTTCCTCACACTAAATCTAGTCACAATATGTAATACATAAAGGCTCTCATTATAACTCTAAGTGCTCTTTTAAGAAGTTGGTATTAATAAGCAGGCCAGCTTTTCGTGCTTTGTAGTGATACACAAAAACTGTTTTGTCCCTCACCGTAATCATCTTCAGAATTCCTTAATCTGCATCTGAGAAATAAAAACACGGTTGTGATAACGATGTGCCAGGGAATAGTTAAAGAGGCCCTAATCATATTGTATATGTCCTCCACTACGTGTTGATCACAGATATCTTCAAAGACCGGATTGTATTTTGATATATCCCCTTTGAAAAAAAGATGAAGGGCATTTGGAATGCGTTTTTTGACAAAGATTTCTTCCCCCCACCGCAAAACACTAATTGTAAACTGTTGGCGAATTGTATGTTTAGAGCAAATAATTTGGCTTCTTTTCTTTGTACAAATGCTTTTTTGATGTCTGTACAAAAGAGGCATGTTTCTGACAGAGGGACACGGCCGGCCTTGATGAAAGCTCCTGTGTCTTCATTAGAGAAGCAGCACCTCGTGGCGTCTGATTGTCTGATGTTTGCAGTGAGAAGGTAAACATGTTTGTCATACAGGGGTGTATTTATGCTGATCAAACATGCGAGGTGGGCCGTGGTGAATGTTAAGGACTTTGGCTCACCGCGGGCTCAGCGGCTCTGCGGATGGACGACCTCACAGTGGTCTCAACTTGCCCCTGCACCCTCTGCTTGCAAACAGACTCGGACTTGCCTGTGCGCTTTGAAGGCGGGTTAGAAGGGTGGTTTATGGACTTTAACACTGACAATACAATTGCCCTTCACTGAGAACGCTCCTCCATTTTGAACCATAAAGAATATTATTTTTCTGCCAGCCAATTTTCTCTGTTAGTCTCTAATTGGCTACATAAATCTCGGCCGTTGAGGGTGAGAGATGTTGCGGTGTCACACAGTGTAATCTTCACCCTTATTTACCAATTCATTAAGATTCATTGATGCAGGATCGGTGAGAGGAAATGACAACATAAATCAGGCCTCCAACATAATGACCCTAATCAGTTGGGAATTGCAGAAAATGTCATGATGAACTATGTCCTTGTATTAGTGCCACTGTACATTGTCACTGTGCTGCTTTATGAGTGGGACGCATCCTCCTGACATGGGCTGTATTTAACAAAAAAAGAGTTGTTAAAGCCTGATTCCATTAAAACGCAGAAATTCATGTAAGGTCTTTTGGTATTTAGCCCTTCGCCCTTTATCTTCAATTTAACTGCTTAATGGAAGGCACAGGCTCCCTTCCTTTTTAACCCTCTCTGTCCTCTCTCTGGGAAGCCGGGGCTTTTAAAATAATAACACGCTTCTTAGGCTTAAACGACCCCGGTAACACGTCGAGAAAGAATTGCTCCTTTAGAAGCAGCAGGAGGGGTCGGCGGGTAAGACCACTCCCAGTGGCAGCCGAGTAGCAAACTGGCTATGGTGGCACAGACATCTACGTTTTAAGGAGTCGCTGAACACTGGCGGTCGTGGGCGAGATACGTTCATATAAAGTAGCCCTTGGATTTCCATGCCATTAATTGCGTGTAAAGGTTAATGATTGCGTCTGGAAATACAATAGCTTAACTTAATCTCTGTGTGAGTAACTCTAAACAAAAGAGGTGGGAGACCTGCACCCGCTGTGTGTTTTTGTCTGCAGAGAAACACTGAACAGCGCTGAGAATCATTTAGATAGCAGGGGTTAGCCCAGACCCTACAGTCTTCTTCCAGTTGTCACGCTTGGTACTGAGAGAGGAATCATAATAAATGCATCTACCACACTTGAGGACTTACTCAACAGTAATTAGCGGCTTACTTTGTGTGCGGAGAGGTGGTTTACCACAAGTCTGTCCTGATGGTTTAACAGAGCTGCAAATCTTTTCCCAAAAATGATTAGGCTACATGTTGTCAGCTCACAGAGGAAATGTGCACTCCAGCGAGTTGACATTTCCCCCAAAAGACAGCAGTTCTAATAACATCGTCCTCTCTTTGCGAAGGTACGCGTTATTAATTAGACAAGTTCGTTAAGGCTAACCTTGGTTTTCCCAGGAAAACGCATCTGACACATTTCCTCTTCGCAAGTTCGCATTCCCACACCCAGGGGAGCAGCCCTTGCATGAATTCTAGTAAAAATGATTAAAAATATATGACACACTTTAACTAATGTTAAAACAATAAGCGCTTTTGCAGGTCCCCATAGGGTGCTGATAGATTGAAGTTGTGTTTTTCTTTGGGTTTGCGTGTTTGACAGGTCTAATTGGTAAGACGAGCTAGAGGGGGGTCAGCGGCTGCGTTTTCCTGTGGTCAGAAAAAGAGGCCCCCTCGTCTCTTGGTGTCTGTCCTCTCGCTGTCGTGTTAATGGGCATGAGCCACATGTGAGCGGGATTATCAAAGTCAAATGAAGGAGAGTCGCTGAGAAAATGTGTGGCGAACCACTCCTAAAAGAGGCTCCACATCCCAGAATTACTATTCCATTCATGTACAACCAGATTTAAACTCATTAGACTTCTCTATTTACTTAGTCTCTATCGGCCCTCGTTGTACTAAAAATACCATGGCCTGCCTTACTTTGGCACATTCCGTCATTGTCTGTGCACAGCAGGCCTTCACACCGAGGTGTTTCTCGGATGGCTCCATGCAAAGCAGACAAACTGCTTTGTGTATTTTCCGAAATTATGGATCTACTCAGATTCTCCACTGGAGTCTGCCATCTAGTACCCTTCTTATTGTTAATTCATCTGAGCTTGTAGCGTGATAATAGGTTGATATTCATATGAATCATCGTACTCTCCGCTGCTCGGATGTCGAGCCCCTTTCCTCTGCTCGTGGTGTAGTAATAGGTTTGGATCTAGATTTCATGCTTGAGAATCCTATCACAGTCGTCCCAATGTGTTATAAATATGTGTTTGGCACCCTTGCTCATATTTTTTGGGGGGACTAGATGAAATCAGTAGGGGAAGAGGAGACAGGAAACTACTGATTCTGGGTAGGGAAAGCCTCATCGGATGGCTTCAGCTCAGCAGATGGCAAGTTGTTGTATGCATGAAAAATTCATGGTCAAGGTGACGTGCAGCTTGAGAGTCCCCACACTACATTACGCTCCTTGTCTTTTGTAATCACTACTTATTTTTGGACAATGAAGTGTTTGATCTAGCAGATGGAGGAGCTCGTGATCTGTTGAAGTCACACATAAAACATCAAAGCCGCACGCTTTGATTTATGATAGATAACATCTTTGTCCGTTTACTTCCTCTCAATTCTTTCTGGGGGTTTTTTCTGTCCTTTTTTTTGTTTGTTTTGTTTTTGTTTTTTATTTTCTCTCCGTGCCCTGATATCGTGAGTGCCAGCTCTCGGAGCCCTCAGACATCCTTTTGTTATTTCCACAAACCCAGTTACTGAATAATTGAACAAGGTAAATGTTTAACATGTTTTTACAAGTTCCTCGCTGCGCTGTTGTGAAGAGCCACTGTTTGTTGGGTCTGGAAGAAAAACTTGGTTGCTTTGCTTGACAATGATGGGTTTCCATGGGAGACCACCTCACCGGCTGCCCACCCCGCCATCGCACATCTTGTTCTCATTCACGGTTGCTTGCTAGCAGCTGCAACACACCAGCTTAATGCGTCTTCAAATGTCAGAAGAATGACTTTTTGTTTATCTTGACTTCTGCCTCGCTGTTTATTCTAGCCCAAGCCGCATTTGCATCGACCTTGATTCCCCAAAGCCTGGCCCCCTCCCCTCCCCGCCCAGAACTTGTTTACACTATGCCTGCCCCGAGTGTCACCTAGGAAATCGGCTGATCATTCCACCTGGTTAATATTAAATGGCTCCTGCAAGGAGATGTGTTTGTTCATAAACACAAACCCCGCTCCTCCTGTTTACTGTAGCCATGGCAGCAATCACTTATTAAACAAACAGCTGCTTTGTTTGCCAGCACGAGTGGTCTGCTTATACCCCGTACAAGGTCTGGGAAGATCTTGGGAAATGCTCCGGTGTCTCGTGTGACGCGAAGACGCGGGGGCTCGCGATGGAGGCATTATTTGGGGTGGGGTGTGTGTTCCTACTATATTGTCACAGTAGTCTGGAGATATGCTTTGCTTATCTGTGACTTGGTTGAAGTGGCCGACAAGATTACACGGTTGTTTGGTCTGACTGTGAAGTCTCCTTTGGCAGAATGTCATCCCCGCCGTTAGTTCCTCTCAGCAGAGAGCGGCCAGAGAATTGCAGTCAGAGCGGCGAGTAAGTCCAGATTGAGTCTTTTCGACTGAGGTGGTTGTGGTTTTTGTAGAAGCCTTCCTTTTTTTTTTTTTTTTGCAGATAATATGTGGAAGGGCGTGGGACTACAGTTTGGAAAGGTTATTGGGATTCAGCCCAATTTCTCTGTCTGCTGTCCGGTGGATGTTTCCAAGAGACATATTCTCCAAGTGGTTTGTTATCAGTGATAAGGGCTGTGATAATGGATTATTTAACATACAGCTTGTGTTTGTCTTTTGACTGTTCCCTAGTATCAGGAGCCAAAATACATCAAAACACAAGACAAACCTTGAGAAGCATTCTGTTGTTGCACCTTTGGTACACGCTGATGTGTTGTCTAGTCTGGCAACCGAGCTGAACCTAAACAGCTCTAAATTGAACTTCTCCCCATTGTCTCCTCCTCTGTGCGTCTTTATCTCCCACCCCAAGAAATGTTGTGCTTTTGTTGTGTGCTTGTGTAAACAAGGGCTGTGTGAGAACTTGGCGAATTGAAGCAGGTGGCCGCGGAGGCTTTACTGTCATGAGCATTAAAGAAAAACAGAACACGGAGAAGGGTCAAAGCACAGCTGCGCGGGCCGACCCTACCTTGAATCGACTGCTGACTTGTTTGAGCTGTTGAATTCCAGGCAAGCATGACAGGGGGACAGGCATTAGATTTCCAGTGAGGGTGGGTGGGGTGGGGGGGAGGCTGAGAGGAAGGGCTGATGAGCTCTGGCCGCCGGCTGTTCTTAACCTTCAACCTGTCTGGTCAGGTGGGAGACACATGTGACTCGTGTTTGTACTGTACTCCCCATATTTGAGGCAGGGAAAACAAAACACACTGTAAACAAACAGAAACTCTGACCTTTTTTATTATCCAGTGTTTGTTCCAAACACTTGTTTTGTTTTGCAAGCAACTCCCCCCGCCCCTCTCCACAAGAACAGACAGACATCTGATAATCAACAGCACAGCCAGTTCTTTTTCTACAAACTGTTGTTGCCTTGTTTTGATCTCCTGGAATTTCTACTAGTTTGATTCTTTTTGAAACCTCTTTTTTTTCGAAGCTCAGAATAAAAGCCGACATGCTGCATTAACTTTTTTTTTTTTTTGGTCTCGTGTCTCCCCTTGTGTACTGTTTTGTGCTGAAATGTTTGTGTTTGGTGCATGAATGCATATGTTTTTAACCCCAGCAACTGCATCCCTTTTAGCAGGACTCTTGACCCATAATTACGGCTGAATTTGTTCGCGCTGTATAAATGGAACAGACGGAAAAACTTGGAGCTTTTTGAGTCATCGCAGACGAGGCTATCCCCTGAGCAGAGCGAAAATAAATAGATAGATAAACAAACACGGGGCCAAGTCACGTGTCCGAGTTGCCCGGGCCCCAGCTGATGATGGTGTCCCTGCTTCAGTGCTCCGCAGATTAACATTGTTATCAGCACAACTCTCTAATAAGGCTCTTTCCTATCTGCTTGATATTTATGATGGATAATGCCCATTTTCCATTTTCTTTTTTCCTCCAATTTTTTCGCTCATGATATTGCAGCTTTGAATTATTCTGTGGTGAAATTAATGAGAAAGTAGATTTATGGGTTTCATTTGTTTGTCAATTCGAAAATTAATTGGGTGTTAATTTTAGCCATCCCCTCATCAGTGCCGGTTCCAAGCATGCGCGCATTACTTTGCATTCATTGTAGCCTTTCTCTCCTTTATTGTGGGTCACTAGTTTTGCATACATTAAAATAGCCCCGCGGCTCATTCTCTTGATTACTTTTGGAGATGCCATGCATTTGGAAATTTACGCCTTTCTGTTATAATTATGAAAATTTTGCATGGAATGACAGTGCATGTATAATAGCCATTACTTTCCCTCCTTTTATGTAGCTTTGGAAAAAAAAAAAAAAGAAAGCAGGCCCTCCTCTTTTTTTTGCATGTGGAAAAATGTCTTTTATTTGAAAAATAAGTGGGGGTGAATAACGTCAGCCCATGGTTTATTTCAAATGGCATTTAATTTCGTCCGAGAATGTGTGTTTCTAATTGGTGTCTCAGAAGAGGAGTTGGTGCGAGCAAGGGCCTGTAGATGGAGTTGTGGCTGGCTGCATCCCATCCCACAGTATTCCTCTTGCTCACTCCTTGTTTAGAAAATCCCATTATGGAGGGAGGCCGTGCCAGACTGGAGGGGTGAGCCGGGTCAACATCTGTCTGGAGGGAGAGGGGGGCCGGCTCTAGCCCCGGCCCAGAGAACGGGGCCTGTAGGCCGGGTGCAAGCTGCTCAGACAGGCCCCTGAGTGTGGGGGCGTTGTGACACACAACTGAACCGGCACAGGCCACAGTGTCAGATGACTCACTCGGATATGCTTCTTGCAAGGAGGGCTTCTACAGGAGAAGAGATGTAAACCATAGTGAACTCTGGGGTTTGATTTTTGTTCCTGGTACTGTTTTAACTCACCGTGGCCCACAAGTGCTACTGATGATGCTGAGCTGGGAGACCGTCCCTGAGATCCACCATTTGAGAGAGCTGCGCTGCTAGTAGTGCTGTTTATTTTTTAACAACCCCAAGTCTAGATTATTATCTCACCTATGCTCTGTAAATATTCTTATGTGACAAGTTATCAACCCCAATTTCCTATCTGTCAGCCTGAGTGTGTCCCCTTGGTGTCTGAGTGTGTGTCTGCATCTTGTTTAGATCTGGATCTCTGGAGACACTGTGCCCGCGTAGTTGAACACATTAATTCGCATTGGACCTCCTATTACACGCCTTAAATGCAACACCATAAATCAGCATTTACTTCCATTTTCACCTTCTTTCATGATGAGGCCCAGTGTTTTAAAGGCATTTATTCTGCTTCATATAAATAATTAATCAGCCAAGTTAATTCGCTTCTGCCTGACTTGGTCAGCTTCATTAACCGCCTTGGAATTGGGAGGCTAGACGCGTTGCGCCACTGAGGCCTGTGACCAACGCACAATAGCTGTAAATCATTCCACTGATTTGAGGGATACAGGCACAGATATGCGCCAGTGTCACTGGCACTCATCCCCAGAGAGATGGAGGGGGGTGGGGTGGGGGCGGCATGTCTGTCTGGCTTTTGTGTATCCAAAAGCAGAACAGAGGATATAAAATGTAAGCAAATAGCCGTGTGTTCACGTTTAACACTGATTACTCCTGTCATATTTTAACATAACGTAAAAAGCATGCAGTGATACATAAAAGAGCACTGCCACTATTTGTTTGTTATCCTTTTGAGTTCGACAGAGTTATGAAAGACAACATTTTTTCCAACAACACAAAGGGCTTTATTTATATTCAGACCTGTATTTTGGTGTTAATTGAGCACCCCTGAAGGATTTGACTGTTTTTGCTCGGCCTCAGATTGGATGTTTCTCATGGAGATCCTTTGGCAGGCCTCACACAGTCGCCCTGTTTCCCATTAAAAAGCCATTCTGCCGTGGTTCTTCTGGGAGCCTTGCAAGTAAATATATCCATTTCCATAGAAAGTGTTTTGTTTTGGAGGTTCAGTGTTTTCTTGGGCTCCTCTGCTCTCACTCAACTCAGGTTGGGTTCCTCTCCGGTGCGAGATGGACCCCGACCCCTCCACCGCACCCCTGCATATGCCCCATAATGGAGAACACAAACAAAACCCGAGGCCCGCTCCCTCCTCTCAAGCCCAGTATGGACTTGTCATAGGATCTGCACCGGAAAAGACAAAACAAAGGAGCAGTTCATTATTCTGTGAGAACGTGTGTGTTTGCCTCATTGCATATGCTACAAGCAAACAAACAAGACACAGGAAAGCACAAACCAACAGGGAAACCTGCAATAAAAGTGAAATTGTGTGGGAAGGATATGACAGATGTTTATAGTTTGGCCCAGAGTTAAAATGCGACCTCATTGCTGTGTGTTTTAACAGCTGTTTCTCTCTGTCTGTCTCCCTCACTGTTTCTGTCTGTCTCTCTCTCCCTCTCTCTCTCTCTCTCTCTTTCTCTCTCTCTCTCTCTCCCCGATCTGTCTTCTCTCAGGTTTTTAAGTCATGATGCAAGAATCTGGGACGGAGGCGACGAGCAACGGACCAGCCAATCAAAATGGAGGAGCGAGCGCGGAGGGCGGGTCCAGGGAAGGAAGACCCAAGAGCGCCACGCCATCAATGGAGGTGACTGCAGCTGACCTCCTGCATCTCCAGCAGCACCAGGTAGACCTGTCCCCCCACTTCACACCTGTCTTCACTTTATTAAGCCATGTCAACAGCAGGCCCGATGCCCCTCTTAAAGTGCCACTTAATATTTAATTCCACCTCAAAGTACATCTCGTACATAAACACATTATTATTATTATTTATGTATATTGGGGCCCTTTTTGAATTTTTAAAGAAGGGGAAGTGCTCTCTCTGTGTGATTGTGTTTGGTTGCGAGCGTGTTTATCGTAGCATGCAGCATCTGCATTTTGGTAAAATATTTATCACGGTGTTCTGACATATTTTAAGTATGTAGGTGCCACAGGATTTTGTAGACAGTTAAGAAACCATGACGTCCAATGGGATGACAGCATTATCCCGTGGCTCATCGTAAACACAACCCGCACTCACATCTAATGCCACGCTCAGCGGTGTTAGCCAATGAGGTTCAGAGACACACGCCGACCTTATTGTCGGTGAAGCCCGAAACATTTTCACCATCTCAGACTTGAAGCAAACAGACAAGCTCTTTCTGTTGGTGTCAGCGTTATGTGTGGCACACGACAGTGTGTTTAAGGAAACAACATTGAAAAGATCAGTGTGTCTTCTGCTATCTTGGTCTATCCGACAGGACGACTAGGCTTGTTGTCAGGAGCTGTTTGGCGATGATGCACAGGCTCTGTTGCCGCTGTCTGTTGTCACAGCACATCCATCAGCATTTGCACAGAGAGGGCAACAATGCTGCAGCGTGCAGCATGGTAGATGTGGCACTGTAACATATAGAGCTGAGCAATAATTCACCATTATCATTTATCATCTTTTAGCAGGACCACCACCACATTATAATGACATGATATTGTGACACTGTGATACACACTTCTGTTGTCAGGACTGATGATAGCCAGAAAATGTGGCCATATTTCATTTTGACAACACAAAGTATGAAACGTTTTTCGTATATATATATCTCAACATTTTTAAAAATGACTGTTTCTTCATGTAATTTTCGGGTCAATGCAGTGATAATTAGCATACATAATATATCAAAGTATTATAGCACTTCAATTGTAATATGACCTCTTAAGTGATTATTTTTACAATGTGCTTAGTCATATTTTTAATTATTTTCCTCCTCTTGCCTTATTTAGTTGTAGAGTACAGAGAAACACAGGCAAACACAACAAAAGCAAATTGTGATGTTTTAGATGTCATCATCATAGAAGCACATGGTTTGTGCCTTGGGACGGGATGCCGCTGTTAATTGCATTTTTTAGGGTATTAAGTGGGACAGTGTTGCAGTACATACCATAGAAGAAGTGTTAGCTGATCAGTAAATGGAAAGGGCGTGTCTGCGTGCGCCCGTGTTCAGTGTTAGCCCTTTAGGCCTCCCCAGATCTGCTCTTCATCCCCATTCCCCCAGATCCAGAGCCCAGTCCCAGACCCCTCCTCCGCATCTTTTTTTTCCAGCTCAAAATGAGCATGTCGTCAGTGAGAGAATCACAGCCATACTGAATTCATTACTGCAGTAGTCACACAAAACCATGGATAAAATTTCAATAACTGCAGGCCACAGTTGAGTAAACAGTTGCACTGAAACTTAATTCCTGTTGACTTTTCCTTCATTCTTTGCCAGGGGCACATTCTGATTCGCTCTGCAAAGACAACAGGGTTACAACTTTGATGAATTGACGCAGGAGAGAGAGAGAGAGGGGGGAGAAAGGGGGAGAAAAGTGTCATGGATGTGCACTTGACACCAAGAAGGGATGGAAATAAAGCCCCCGCTAGAATAGAGCCAGTCGTCCAAGCATGGTCCCCGTTTTCTAGTCATCCAGAAAGGACTTTTACTCTCCAGGATCTGCCCTGGCATTAAAAGGAAGGAAGCGCGGGCCACTCTCTCTTTTCCAATTCAACAAATTACAGTTGCATTTCTACGCGGTAAATAGTGAGCGCTTTCTGCTTGATGCCTTTTGAACAAATCCAGTGGTTAATTTGTTTGGCCTGCGGTTGGAGTTGAAATGGAGGCAGGCATATTAATTGTTGTGTGTGATAAATGACGCACGGATGGGGACGGAGATGTCTCACTCTCGGCTCCTGACACTGGGCTTTGATAGGCTACTTACCAGGGTAGTGTTACTGGGAAGGCAAGCAGGCAGTCTTTTTATTCTCCCATTAGACTAACCCAGGATTTTCACTCATGCACCATGAACCATGTTAATTGTCCCCAGGGCATTACGATCTTCGCTCAATTACTTGATAACTTTTTACTTTTGTGGCATTTCACAGTCTTTCTTTTAAGTTTTATTTGCGGCTTGCGCTAATACGCCTCTAACTGACACACTGAGGTTTTTTTCTCCTTCTTCCCATTCTTTGTTCTCCACAACATCCAAGATACTATTACCCCTTTAGGTGATGCAAAAATCAATCTAAAATCTTCTCAGACTCAAAGCACAAATGTCTGAGAGTCCCCTGAGTGAGCGGGGAACAACAAACCTGGCAGTGGCATATCATTTATTCTTATTAGGGAACATAACTATGAAAGACAGTCCTCATTAATAAAGATGGGGGATGAAATAATTGTAATCTGTTTGATCATCTTGATTCTGACAGGGGAATTCATCTTGTAGACTAGTCAGATTTGGGGGAAGTGGACCATAAGCTTGATTTAAGCATCTCTATTAGTAAGTCAAATACTGTTTGTTAAGAAGTGAGGATGAAAAGAAGGCACTCCCTGGCCTCAGTTTTTCTCACACAGGCTGCAGAAACTTAGCAGATTTGACTTTTTGAGGAACTCACTGTGATATCTGTTGTGTTGTAACAGTTAGACGTTTGGATGTGCTTCTAAGTGTTTACCGTGCATCTTGCAGCTTTCTCAGGCTGTGCTCAGTTGTTTGCTGTTGCTTGTGTATAATATATGAGTACCTCCTTTTTTTAGAACCTGAATATATTTTTTTTCATAACATATGTGTTTGCCCCAGAACACATGCAGAGCATGTTTATTTTTTCTGTTTGTGTTTGTGTTGCAGAAGTTGTGGTTTGAACGTTATGCTTATGAGGAAGTGAAGATGCTGTAGGAGAGAAAAAAAATAACAAAAACAATAGAATGAGAGCGGGGTGTTTTGCAATAACCTGTTTTGTGATTTGTGATTTAAATGATTTTGCAACAGGAAGTTGTGTTGTGTAGCAGTCACAGAAGCACACAGTGACAATGATGTCAGGGACTTTTTGTAAGCCTCTATCGGCATCTCACATTTTTAACCATGCAAGAGACTCCTTCACTCGAAAGTTGATTCAACTGATACAAATGTAGAACATTAAATATTAATACACTGTCTTTTAGAAGAGCTCTTTTAATCAAGTTGGAGTGATTTCTAAAATATCAGCCTGTCTCCTTCTCTCTGTGATACTGTACAAATACACCCCAACAATATCTCCAAAGAAAAAAAACAGGGATGAATAATTTTCTTTTACTGCATACACATCCATAAAGTCAAACAAGTGCTGTTCAAGCTTTGTTACATATCGCAAGATAAGGCCAACCAATTATGTTTTTTTCTCTCCTTCTGCTCTGCCTGCGTGGTTGAGGTGTCCGTTGTGTGGCGTGTGCAGAGAGGAGAGAGTGACACGCATACGAGTGGCCACAGAAAGAGCTGAGCGGGCACAGGTTTCCTGTTTGCATAATGCAAGGCTTACACAGTCCCTGGTGGAGGCCTGAGAAGGTGGAAATGCACGTCTTAGCCACCGTCGTCGAGCTCCGTTCTGCCAGGCTTTAGGGGGAAGTGCTAGATGATAAGCCATGCTATCACAGCACACTCAGACAGGTACACACCCAGAGAGACACACACAGATATACAGTATACATAAATACACACGCATGCTCAGACAGAATAGAGGCCCAAAGGGCAGGTCTGCCAGTGCAGGGCCTGCTGGTTTCTGGCGTCCCGTCCACATTATGGGCTAATGGTCAGGCTGAGAGGGTTA
Source organism: Terapon puta (assembly GCA_028564955.1). NCBI lineage: Eukaryota > Metazoa > Chordata > Actinopteri > Centrarchiformes > Terapontidae > Terapon > Terapon puta. Next base: position 23,228,870 of record JAOXYL010000100.1, on the reverse strand, counting down.
ACAGCGTCAGGTCAGAGTGGAGGTCAGAGGGTATTCTCTGTCTCAGATCTCAGCTAATCGCATGTACTCCGCCGCAGAGCTGAGGGCAATGGGGAGAGAGTGTGCGATGCTTGGACTGAAATATGGTCTTTCACAAGGAGAACGCAGCCTTATCACCGCACTTCTGAATTGAATTCCTGCCAGCATCTCTGTGTTTGCTCTGCTGCAGAATTATATATCTGTGCAGTACAGTGCTGAATATTTGACATTTGTGATAAAAGCTTCTTTACTCTGTGTGCTTTTTGACCAATAGCTGTGGTGCATTATCCTACTGAATGTGTGCTTTCTTTCTGAGCCAAGACATCTAACTCATGCATATGTACTGTTTGTGCATGCGTGCATCCGCAGAGCAGATGACACTGAAAGGATCCGAGTCCACATGGTCTTGCTTTGCACACTCCTTCATCTCTCTGAGCTCTCAGGTATCTTCGTGTATACTGTTCATATTGTCACAGGAGGCCAAGCAGAGGCTCCAACTTATTGGAAAATCTGGCGGAGAGGATAACATCAGTGTTATGACACTGCATATTGCCCTAAATTGCTTTATTGGTAAAATGATAGTGCTCGTCCAATTTGAATAATTTTATGGAATCCCTCACAGAACAGTTTAATTATGTTATCACACAACTGGCAACATCTGTCTTTATACCACAGCACATGACAGTTTTATTACAGGCTGAATTTCTTTGCTGGTTCTGGCAATTGATGTGTGATCTGATTAATAATCACACAGATGGAGGTTAAAATTGAACAGTGATGCGCTGCTATGTCGAAAGAAGGGGGAAATAATTATTAAAGGGAGAAAAACCTGAAAATATAAGCACTATTTTTACTCAGGCTTAAGCTTCTCTCAGTTGAATCATATTGCTTTTTTAAACACAGTTGCATGCATTTTTATCAGCAAAAATCTGTTTAGTCTAGGTGCAACTTTTCAAATCCTTTTGTCACTCAGGTTTTGCTAGTGCGGTTTTTGGGAGGTAAACCACCCAGCACCTCTCCTTTGTCTTATGGATGCCTTCCAAGACAGCCAGCCTATGAACTCATCCATTTTGTTGAGTCTACCTCCAGCCGCCGCTCGCCGACTGGGAGGAGATGAAGCGCAGGTTGCATGTGTGCCGAAGCCATAGTTTAAAATAGTTGACTGTTGCTCGGGTCGACATCCTGTTTACACACCCTGCTTATGTGGGCAGCAGGGGGGGGAATAAGGGGAGTTGTTTGACAATGTAGTAATCAGACTGGACGCACACACTGGCACACATGTATGCGCTCGCACACACACACACACACTCACACACACACTCACACACACACACACAC
>JAOXYL010000100.1:23205891-23224416 GCA_028564955.1 Terapon puta | reverse complement strand
CATACTGATAATATAATTATTTTATATAGAATTTAATCTTATGTAACCGTAGTAAAAATGAAACTTCTGTTATCATTACATCCTTTTTTCTTTGATATAGAAAATAAATCGACAGCTGTGTTTTTGGCTCGCCGGGCGGAATTTGATAAATTGCTGACCGCGATGATCAAATGAGCCTTCATTGAAGTAAATATGCATGGACAGCCACGCCATGTACAGGTCTCTTAGAGTAAATTTGATTGTTTGACATGTATTCACCCATCAAAGTATGTATCAGTGATTAATAACAACCCCCTGCACGTTCAGCGGTGACATGGCCTCTATTTGAGAGAAAAATGGCACAGGTCGGTATTCACTGGTGAATAGCTGTATACCATTTAGAGAATGATATGCCATGATGGGATGTCTCCTCATAAATAATAGTGACGGCACCTCCGCATCCTGTGAATGGCATGTGCCATAAATACTTAGCCAGGCCAGAGACAATGGTTCATATAAATCCTCCTGCAACCTTTTTCTCTGTACAGAAAAGATATATATTATTTAAATGGACAGTAAAACAAATGTTTTTTCCTCCTCAGTTGGCGGCAGAGAGGCCTCCAGAGCAGGACAATGTGTGCCGCTCCCTCACTGTGGTCTCTGATGCGCTGTTGTTATTTGCTTGTTTACAATCTTTGACATGATGTAATGGGATGGCTGTGAAAGTGCTAGCCAGTAAATGGCACAGAAAATAAGACGGTCCTTTATGTCTTCCCCCTCCTCTTTTCCCCTCTTCTCCCCCCTTTTTTTTTCTTGTTTTTCCCCTGCAAACGGGGGAATATGTTCTGCATTTGACTGAAGGAACATGAGCCTTGAATATAAGTAACTGTTTTTTGCATTAGGTACTCCCTGGAGGTAGGGGGAAAATATCATGTCCCTGCGTGAAATGTGAATGTGAAATCTAGCAGAAAGAAATATTTATGACCATTTTCTGCTTGATTAGAGCTGGATGACATGCCTTAGGAGACAGTGAGTGGACAAAAGGCAGCAGCTCTGCTTCTGGGCAGACGTTAGAGAAAGAGTTGTTTAGGGAGGAGGGCATTCTGTCCAGGGGCTCCGTGTGCATGCCTCCATGTGTGTCTGTGGGTGGGATGGGGGCTCGGGATTGAAGCATGGCAGAGGAAATTGAGTAAGTCCAACAGGAGTGTACTGGGAGGCAGATGGAGAGCACGCGAGATCCATCACTGGTCTTGTTCGCAGACACACAAACTGCAAGTAATGTCTCTCAGATGCCAGTGCTGAGGTTTAATATCTGAAGCACTAATAAAGCCGTGATACACTGAGAGAGAAAAGTAAACATCTGCTTGAACTGGACAGCACAGCGGCACATGTTTCTATGTGTCAGTTAAACATTTCACTTCTGGCAACAATTTCGCAACCAGTTTAGGTGATCTGGGATTTTTTTTTCCAAGATGAGCTCGACTGTTTGATGTCACTGATGTGTTTGAGTTTGACTTTGATTTCATTGCTACTGTCCAATGTCAAAACTTGTTGCTGCCTCGTGTTTGGTTTAGTATGCTAACTGCTACATGATTGATACTAATCAGTGTTCAGTAATCAGTCAGTAATCAGAGCCTGCTGGACACCAAAGTGTTGATAGTCAACATTACTCACAGCAGCTCGAGTCCTTTAGATGACCTGCCAGTGCTATGAAACAATAAACTGTACTTTTATTTAATAATAATATAGTTAAAGCTGAACCATAGCTATAGTTTAATTTGGCCACATTTGCCCATATTATATTACAGTATTAACTCTAAACATTTTGCAAATCATCACTATCTGTATTTTTCTAAATTACATGATCACTGCTTCTATAAATGCATTGTCCAAACTAATCAGCAGTCATTTTGTCAGCCACTAACTTAACACTGCTGAAGATACATTACATAAATACATACATGACAGTTGCAACTTTACTGATACATTCATTTTTCTTTTGTTTATTCAATGACTTGCGTGCCAATGACACAAGAACAAAAAATTAAAAAAGGTTGAAATTATTCAGTAAATACTTCAATCCACATATGTGCATGCACTGGAGGTGGTGATGTATCTGCATTACACTGTGTAAAACACCCTCAGTGAAAAGTCAGGACAGTAGTCACACAGTTGTATTTAAGCTGTACGGACATTTTAGTTATTCTGCATAATACTGTATTTTACACCAGACTTTCAAAAGCTAAAATTGCCACTTAGAAACTTGATAGTGTGTGAAATAAATCCCTCTGACAACTATAACTTAATGCTCTTTTGTCTGCGCATTAGCATATTTTATACCCAGTACATTATATTAGCATAGATTGCATACAGTGATGGCGAGGGCCAAAACAAAGATTATTGAAAACCTACGGGGCCCACGCATGGATAATTGAGTTGTATGGACATAAAACTGCACAAGACACCTGGACTATGCAATTTAGTATTTTCAGCTGTTGTCAGGTAATATGCATCCTATCATGGCACTGTGTGGAAGTCAGGGAGTGTGTTAGCATGCTAATGTGTCATCTAACAGTGTGTGTTCAGGGCCAGCACAGAGATATTTCCCCCACTCTGTGCACCTATTGACACAGAGGCCTGTCAGATAAATCCCCACTATGCTACTTGGTGTAATATTTTGTATAATTAAACACATACTCACCATTTATGTGAGGCCAGGGAGAAACATCTCTGTAATCATCACCACTCGCAACAGGCATATCAATGTTTTGGTGCATCAGGACAAGCGCCAACATATAAATAATCAGTTAATTACTGTATTGATGCAATTGTCTCCGTTGTACAAGCAACCCATCTCTGGCAGCAGATTGATTGTGTTTAGACGGAGTCTGTGACAGGGGAGAAACCACAGCTCTTACAGCTATTTCCAATGGATCAGAGTAGTACAAAATTGAGAGTATGATTAATTTTTCAATTTCTCTCTGCGGATATCTAATAATTGTGCCCATAGATAGCCAAGGGCTCTTATTAAACATTAACATGCAAAAGAAAAGTTAGAATCAGAAAGATGGTATTTTGGATTGAATAATGTAAAATATCTGTAGGGCAACAGGGAAAGAAGCAAACTAGTCCAGGTTTATTCTTCAAATGTTTTCCACCACCGCAATGCCTACTCCTAATTACTGAGCTCTTATCTGCACACTCAACACTATATTTATTTTTCCTCATTGCTGAATGCAAATTTCTCTAACCTTTTAATAACATATACATGTCAGTAATTTTTAAAAAGAATCATTAGAAATGTCAGTTTGACTCTGCCAGGATTGTGTTTTTAATTGGTATGTAACTCTACCGGACAGACAAGTTTTTATTTTTTAATTCAAGTTTTTGATAATTAATGTGAGAGTGTCTCCGGCATATAAATGCTCGGCTCTTTGATCTGGTAAAGGCAGTGTTGTGAGGCACATGGTTCTTATTAAAATACACCAGTGCGTTATCTCCTTGCTTTCCAGTAGAGACACACTTTGCCTTTAAGAAGCCGAGCCTCGAGGAGGTTCCACCCTCAGGTCTCACTCTGTCTCCTTTTCTCTCTCTTTCTGTCTTTCTCTGCTTCCCTTCCGTGCTGTCTCCACCACTTTGCTCACTTCCACATAATATCATCTTCATCTCAGATAGCTGTGGCACAGGGGAACTGCATTTGTTGATCAGATTTGGCTTGGCTGACGCCTCCTCCCCAGAAGTACGGGGATGTGCGTGTAATGCTTGCCTGAGCCGGGCCATCGCCGGCTGATTGAGTGGTCCTGCCTGTCACAGGACAAGATAACCACATCAGTAAATACTCTGCACTCCTCAGCCCCTCACCGCCACGCCATCACTACCAGGGGCAGCGCCGCTCGCCACGCACACCGATGCATCCCGTGAATTCATTTTCGTCTCTCCTTCGTGTCATGAACGTCCAAATCGTGATTTATATTTAGTCCATTCTCTTATAAATCCATTTCCACTTCCACAATGGGGGACGCGCATAAAAACACACTCCATATTTAATACATAGACATATTGTACCGGCTCTCTGCCTCTCCAAAGGGAATTCTGACTCAAGTTACACTTAGCTTTTCCTCTCAATTTGATGAGGTCTCTTGCCGGTATCGCACCACGAGACTCCGGTTTCACAGCGCGATCCTTTGATATTGCCCTCTCTTCAAAACATCACCGGCGTCGAAGACGGATTGAATTAGCGATTTGTGGTGTGTTTATCTCGATCTGAGAGTAATTTCGTGCTCTCTGTCTTAGCACTCAAGCTCAATGAAAACAATAAATGGTGTCCTTATCTTCTGGAGTGAAATCAAGATAGGCGCAGGAGGCTGTGAGTTATTTGTGGTTGATTTGGAGGGAAAGGGGGGGACAGGAAATGGACACCCCTCTCACATTACCTCTCACCATACAGCGGGAAGAAAGAGAGAGGCAGAGGAAAGGTTTTTAATCAGCAGAAAGCTGTGCTTCTAATGTAAAAGTGTCAAAGATGTGCCTTAGCCCTGCAATGAGTGAAATCTGGTCAAGTCCTGTGTTAAATTGAAAACGGGGCCGCGGGGATTTGGAGGTGAGGGGACAGGGGACTCAGCCGTAGCAGCATCTTGGTCAATTATCACAGCCTTGTGTGCTTTGTTCTACTCTTGAGGCCTCTCCTCATCTGTCTGGCCCACTACACAACCACATCATGGGGAAATGCAAAAAAAGAAAAAAAAAAAATTAGTAGATTTTGAATCTGAGCAAATGCTTCTGAAATGCTTTATTCTTTACTGTAGTGATGATTCTTCCTTAAATTCAGCATTTACCCAAAGACACAGTGACTCTGAGCTCGCTGTGTAACTCCTGAATGAGAGGGAAGAAAAAAAAAAAAGCCACGTGTGCCTCTCTACCTCTGCACGCCCTGCCTGTCGGAGCATCGAGCTAAACGCTCACGCTACAGCTGCATGTCCTGGCATATCCCAGCAGCCTCTCTGGCAGGAGAGAAAAGGATCACTTCCTGGCAGGTGCGATGTGGGGAGCCGCAGAAGCTCCTGCCTTTTCGCTGACTAGCCACCAAGTGAAAAAAAAAATTGTAAACTAAAGGGGGGAAAAAAATGAAAGTTACCCACCACTCTATTTATATGTGTATGTGCGCAGTCTATTTTAACCACCTGAGTGGGAGCCAGGAAACCAGCACTTGCCCCATATTTCAACCAGATGTTGAGGAGGGGAAGGAAAGCCTCACAAGAGTCTCGCAATCAAAATAATTATCTTTATGGGTGGATGTTTACAAAGTGTTAATGTGATATTCTGCAGGCAGACTAACTGGGACTGCTTTTATGTGTTTAGCATGATAAATGCCTCTGTCTATTAAAAGACCAACACCTTTTATTTTACGCAGGAGCAATGCCGTTTATAGATGTCTTTACAGCTTTCTCCTATAGTCAGCCATGATCCTCCTCCTCCTCTCCTTTCTACCCAGCAGCAGTCAGGACAGACAGGAATGGATGCGGCCTCTTTGATAGACAGTCAAAGAAGCACCAGCAGTGATTTGTAGCCACGGGGCAACAGTACTGCTGTAACCTGTCCTCTTGCCAGGCACTCATATCAGATGGAGGCATAGGTGTACGGCATATTTTGATCATAATTCATATTCCACGGGATCAAATTGTGATTTCTAATTGGATTCAGTATTTTATTTTTTTATTTATTTATTTACCACCTCATTGGGCAAGTCAAATTGAAATTTACAGTATGTAGGCTGACATCTAATAGAATTCCCTCATTTCGCTGCAGGGGAGTTTGTTTTTGGAGCATATTAGCTCCGCCGCATTGTCGTTTGACAGACGTTTTCTCTCAGGAATCGATGTTTAATTTGAATAATCACAAAAAGTGTGTTCTTTTGGTTTGCGGGGACATCAGTGTCCCACATGAATAAAGAAGTAAATGAGAGGAAGAAAAACAGGTAATTATGCTGAACCAGTAAATGAATGACCCACTGACCCTCAGTCCTAATTGATTTTGTAGAGGCAAATCGTTTTCATCACCCATTTTGATGTGTTTTTGTTAACTTTTTTTTAAAGATGTAATTAATTGGTTACGTGAACAAAGAATCAAATACTAGAGTCAGGGTTGGAGGAAATCTGTGTCTCTTCCATTTACCAGCAGGGCAATTATAGTTGGCAGTCTGCGTTTTATGGAATGATGTCATATCCTGGAAGAAGAGCAAAGACTTCACCTCCCACCAGAGTCATTATGCCCACAATGTTATTTAGCTTTATTTACAGTTTAAAAGCCATGCATGCAGAACATTAACATACTGTCGGTTGTTTGGTGGAATAGTTATGCTTGTACATACACAAATTATGCAAATGTAAAAGTTGAAAAAAAGAGAGCGAAATCTGCAGCAGCTGCGTGTGTTTCAGAAATAGCGTCGTTCAGAGAGTGGCTGCCCCGGGTCAGGCCGTCAACCTCGCAAACCGTTGCAAATATGTGGCGGTCAGTGACCGTGTGCCAAGTTGCAGTGCAACGCTACGTGTGCAAGTGCACTGTCTGGGTGATGACATGTGCTACTTTGCATGTAAATTCTTTAGCGATTCACCTCCAAGTGAACCCACTGAGAGCGATTCTGGTGCTGGCTTAAAGACAGAGGTGTGTTTTTATGACTAGGTGAGGCACGTCCTCTCCAAGGCCCTCAAGCACTGTATCCCTCTACCCTCCCCTTTAATCACTGTATCAACCACTCTCATAAACTCCATGAGGTGTGTATCAGCGTGTGTGTGTTTGCGCGTGTGTTTCAAAGCGTGTGTGTGCGAATGCTGTGTATATGCGTCTGTGAGCATGTGCCCTTCCTTGTTTCCCCATTTTTAAACTTAATCAGCAAAAATAAAAGCCGTTGTAAGCTCGCTCATATTAAAGAGGTGATTATTGGTAATAAATACTTTTTATACATACTTATTACAGAGGCAGTTTTCTTCTTGCGCTTAATGAGAGTAATTTGATTTGCTTGAGAGATTACAGTTTCCTAGAATTAATGCGGCAATCCCCATTCCAAGATAGAGTGAGATCTAAGATTCTTCACAGGTCGTGTGCTGCTAGATGCACCCCTCTCACATAGCAGCTAATGGAGTTGAACAGCAGTCTGTCATCCCCCCGCCCACCACTCCAGCAGCTCTATAGCCCACATGCCCTTGGTTCCTGCAGTGCTTGTTGTTTGGGCTACTTCTGCCACCTGCATTTTACTTTTACCACGTATTCGCTCCAACCGCTACTAAGTACCTCTCTGAAAAACAGGGGGGTGGTGATTTATTGTATATATGCGATGTTCAGTCATCAATGAAAATTCAACATCTGGGCAAATTATTCACCCAATTGCACTAATTCAAATGGTTTTCAAGTTGCATCAGGACCTGTTTTTTTTTTTTTTTCAACCATAGTTTTTCTCCCCTCTTTATTCCCTCGGCTTGTCGTTGTTTAATATTTCCATCACATGTTTATGTAAGCCCTTCAAGCTTAGCACATAACTTAATTTGAGTTGTGATCATCTTCTCCAGCGACATTTATTGAAGCCTGCAGGTCTCAGCGCCTAAAGCTGAAGGTGGCTCGGGCAGATTGAGGGCGGCCAATTCTGTCGCCACTCTGCACTCTGCATGTTAATTAAGCTTGAGGTGGTTTGAAGAAGTGCTTACACTCAAAGGGCTTTTTTTCATGACTTGTTAGTCCATAAACAATCCAGAAAAAGGTTCACATGAAAAGAGGACTTCAGAATTGTGAAGTGTAAATGTGGTTGTTCAGTCTAATCTTAAGGCCCAGACTACTACTGCTGATGGCCTAAGATTCCTTCCTGGTAGACAGACTGCATGAAAAACTGGAGATCAGTTGTGGCATTAAAGCTGGGGTTCTCAAAGTTTTAATGACTCAGTGGCAATTTTGGAAACCAGCATATGATTGAGGGTCGCATAAGCCTGAGAGAAACCTTACGTTTGCACTTTTCATCCACAAACTACGATCTATGATTAGTCTCATTGTGGCGTTAAACATTTAAATCCTTCAGTACTTTAATTCACCTGTTTGCAGATAAGGCAGATCATTTATCTGTCCCACCAAGTCTGGCAAATTAGTTGAACTGTTTAGTTCAGCCTCAATTTCTCTTCCATCATTCAGGGTCTTTTCTATGGTTGTTTTTTTTTTATTTCACTTGCACATCAAAGTTGTCCACTAAAATCGCTATCTTCATCCAACAGCACTTGCACTGATGACAGAACGGTCACCACAGAACTCATGTGGTGTCACTTGTTGCCATGCAACCAGTAACTTTCCAAAAGCTGCTGTTCATAATCTGACAGATGATTGTTAGGGAGCCGCAAGTTGTAATAATAGCTGAAGAGCATATTAAATGTTACATTGTTGAAAGTTAAAGTATTAATTATTCTATTATTCTAACATAATGCATGCACCTCATGTCAAGTTTGGGGGGCTGAGTGTTTCGGACGGGCACCCCTGGGCCATCTACAGGAAACTCATGATTTTCTTCATTGGTCAATTGGTTGTTAACTGTGTTGTTGTGCCATCGGTTCCTAGAGGTGGCTCTGAATGTTCAGCAATTCCCTGCTCTTTCTTGAAATCATATTTATTTCTTGGTTCGAATGCTCAGCTCTTATCAGTCACAAATCATTTTGTTACAGATTGGGATGAATTCTGCTCTCTGTGGGGTTTCACCATTTATGTGTGATTGTCAGGTTAATTTATCAGCAGAAAGACATGAACTTATGAACAGTCCCAGTTTTTCTAAATTCAGCGTTGATTAGTTGCAGGTTTACATGGTTGTGAGACAATAAATGGTTTATTAGATTAACTCTCCGCCTCTGAGCCCAGGCCTTCAATGTAAAATGCAAACAGATTGCCACTTGCATCATCTTAAATCTACACTGGTGGGCAGAAAAATGCTTTTTTTTAAAAAAGTTCTTTCATGTTTTGCTTTACATAGTAGATGAAATGGGTATTGTCTGTGTTGCCTAATAGAGTGAGGGTCTGCATGTTTCTTTGTAGCAGAAGTGGCCTTTGTTTTCCCGTACACCTCCCACATCTTCAGACTATGTCAATAAAGATTAAAAAGATCCTTGAATAAGAAAGAAATCAGTTTTTGAAAAGTGAGGCCCACCGTGTGTCACATCATCTGGCTGTGAGACTGTAATACATTACAGTCCAGTGTGACGGGTGATGTGTCTGACCCTGCTGGAGATTACTCCTCTTTATGGCCGGAGCAATCAGATTTTTTTCCCTCCTTTTCTCTTCCCTTCCTTTATTCCTGGCGGCATAGGATCATATTACCCATCTTGGAATGACTTCAACAGAGACACTGCTATTCCCAGGGAGCTGTCTCTCCCCGCTGCAACTCAATCCATAGCCAATTGGACTGGCCTGTGATTTATAGAAAATCCTCTCTTTCGGAGGAACTCTCGCTCCGCGCACACACACTGGGAATTCTCCCCCAGCAGCTCATGATGTGTTAGGTCTCAGGTCAGGACAGTTCAAGGCAGTGAGCATCAGTGGGAAAAGATGTACAGTTGAAGAACCACAGAAAGCCTCGCCATAAAACCAACGGTACGGCCGTTAAATGTGAGACATAAAACAAAAGCTTGTTTACTTCGAGCGGAGAGATTTCAGTCTCAGCGCGTCTTAATAAAATCAACAGGATACTCATGTGCTCTTTAGGCAGATGTCATCTCTAATCCATCTTGAAGAGAGCGGTCAAAATTTGCTTTGGGCGGCATCACGCTTGTTGTCCGTATTACTGATTAGTGGGATTATTCATCTCGATGAGTTTCTTATGCATCCACACTGAGTTAATCAACACGCCCCGTGGTGCCGAGGCTGAGGAGTGGTCAGCTGACAGCACAGACCATCATTTCAGGCCCCCGAGCGCTGTGACGCTCCTTGACCGCGGCTGCTGTCTGATCGCTCCTCCACTCCGCGAGCACTATTCTACAGCGGCGTGTGGACCTTATTCATCTATATTCACCACAACTAAATTGGAAGATTTAGGGGTTTTACTGGACGTATCCCGGAAGTCTCGGGTGTATCAATAATGTTGAGTCCTCCGTCTATGAGACCAGGGCAGATAGAGCTTCCCATTCTAAACAATATCATTCACGCATGATAAAATCTGCTCACAGTATTCTAGGTCTCACGCTGGGTTTTTGGAAGCGCCCATTTTCCCAAGCACAACACTCCCCGCTACAAAGTGATGCAACACTTCCAACGAAGATGCAATCGGGAGGAGCGCGTGTTTTCTAACAGTCCATCTAAGTACCCTGCACAGTTGGCATGCCTCTGCTCTTTTCCTCCCACTTTATCAACTTGACGGATATTATCGCCGTATTCAGTGGTGGGCATCCTGAGGCATCATATGCTCAGAACGGAAAGCTAAGGTCAGGGAGAGAGGGGCTGCTGAGATCTGCCCGCTGCATTGTTCCCACATCATTTGTGCTTTCGCCTTCTGTTTTTTTTTAATACTCTTTGCAGCTCATTTTATCCCCCTCCCACTCACATATTCCCTTTTTTTTTCTCCTCTTTCCCTCCATCTGCCTCTAAATGACACCCCAGCACTGACTGCTCCTCCGACTGATTTGCCTGTGTGTGACCTCCCTCCTTTAGTAGAGCCATTCACAGGCAATGCTAAAGTAGAATGCCTGGCTCTTGGCGGGTAGACATAAGAGAGACAGTGACACGCGGCTGTGCGCTGATAGACTTTCCACTGGAGTGGATTAAATCAGCATCAGGCTAGTGGAGCTGATTACCCCAATATGAAAATGCAGTATCTTAATGGTACATATTTTCATGAGGCAGCCCAGTTGCCTTTCATTTTGCGGCTAATATGTCTATTCTTATGAGTCATTTACTTCTTTAATTACCTTTAGCAGCAGATGCACAATGGTGTATTAATGTGAATGATTTTTACTGCCACTTTATCATACTGAGCCTATGAAGTTGAAAGGCGTAATTGAGGTGGAAGAGCGACTCGTGAGAGAAACAATATTTAGTTGACAGCTCCTCTTGTACTCTGGGAGGGTGTTTATGAGTTTACACCGCACTAAAGCTGTAATAAACACAGTATTCGTTTAATAATGGCGAGGGACGGAAATGCTTTCACTCAGCTCGACTCAGTTATTGAATCATCCCAGGAAGTTGTTTGGTATAATCAGACAGCATCGAGAATGTGTGTGTGTGTGTGTGTGTGTGTGTGCTCGCTTGCGTGTTGTTGCGTGTGTCTTGTCACTGTGTTTTGCGATTTTTTTTTTTTTTTGTGGGCAAAGGAAATAACTGTTTGCAGGAAGCCAAGCCTTATTTGCTGTTCTCCCATTTGCAGCATGTGCAACTCTGACAATCCATGTCATTTGCATGTGTGTGCTCGCGATATGTGTGTGTGTGTGTGTGTGTGTTTTGTCTGCAGCCTGTGTACTCTCCTTGGTGTGATTTTCTGATCCACACCACTCTGAATAGAGGCCTTCTTTAGCCATCTGTTGTTAAGCTGCTGGCTAAGCAAGGCTGGGGAATCCAAACAAACGCCGAGCACACAGCAAACGGAAGCTGTCAGGCCTGCATAGCTGAGCTGACCTCGCCGGGTTGGGGCGGGGGTTGGGGGTGTGTGTGTGTGGGGGGGGTTGGTGTTGGAAGGGGGTTGACCCCTCTGTACCAGGCTCCGAGCGCCCGAACCGCCTGGTTGGGGCACTGTTTACCCTCCCCTCTGCACCTCCTGGAACCTCCGCCTCCTCTCTGCTATATCCTTTTTCTCCCCCTCTCTCCATCTCCCTTTTACCTCTCCCTCCTCTGTTTCACACTCTTATTCTCTTCCCTCCATCTCCCCCTCTTCTCTCTCTCCTTTGACTCTGCTCCCTCCATCATCAGTCCTGCCTCACAGCCCCCTCTCCTCTATCTCCACTCACAGTTAATAACTTTGCTTTCGTCTTGTTTTTCTTACAGTCATTTTTTTTCCTCCAAAAAAACATTTGTCAGGGCACAGCATTACCTGTTATGGGGAGAGAGAGAGTGGGGGGTTGCAGGGGGAGGTGTGTTGGACAAACAAAATGGGGTTTTATTGAAGTCAGATTTTGTCTTATGTAAGTGCACGCACTGCCTTATTGTTTAAACGTGGATATTTGAAATGTTTAGTGTTGTCATAAATATTAATAGATTAGTTGAAAAGTGCAGTGAAGGAAGGGAATCTAATGGTTTGAAGTGGGTATAAAACGTTGATTTATTTATGTATTCTACATGAATTAGTTTGGAAATCTAAACACAGACTGGAGAGTGTTGTTGCGAGCGCTCTGTAATGCGCAAGGTTTGAGCATCAGGGCCTGTTTTCCATGTGGAGTGGCTTTTTGGAAATGGCATTAATTATATACTTACTGGGAAACCAGACTTTCCCTGCTTTGCATTGCAGATAAACGTCTGTATTAGTGTGGAAAGGAGAAAGAAAAAAAATGCAATTAATATAAATAGACATGATCCTCACTGCTTATCCGCTTACATGTTTAAAAGTCACCCCCCGCCAAAAAAAAAAAAAAAATGCATTTCAATTACAATGACAAGGATTCCAAGTGAATTCCATTACTATATGTTTGCATAGTCAACACCCCCCTAATGGTGTACACGCCATCAGTCATACTGTGCATATAGAATCAGCTTTTCTACAGCCCTGGTAATTTATATATTACAAACTTTTTGTTTTCTTGGGCGGCCTGTGAAAGGATACCACGAGAGCTGAACTTGTTGGCAACTTATGTGGAGTACCTGATGGGAGAATAACCTCTTGGCATGGTAGGGCCACCACCAAGGAGCAGAGGGCCCTGCCTTTGAAAAGGAAACAGCAGAAGTGATAAATGTCAGGTGAGCTGAGACGTGCGATCAGTCAGAAAGTCGAGCAGATAACCTTGACATTTAGGCCGCTGGCGTCGAAGCCCCACAGAGTCTGCAGAGTGAGACCAGAGGGCCCCGTGTCTTCAGAGCCGGACTACATTAAGAGCTAACCTATTAGTCGAGTTGTTGCTCGCTGTCTCTGAGCCACGCTCTCCTGACTATTAAAGCAAAACGTGGCCGCTGAGTAAATACGCTGGAGCACACATGAACCTGCGGAAACACACAAACAGATGCACATCTCGTTCTTTCTCCTTTTCTCTGAGTGGCCGCGGGGATCCGGTTACACCTGCTCGCACATCTTCTAGCAATTAGGAGCAATCTGCTTGAAACCATTTCACGTTCAAGGTCTTCCCCAGCTGTGGCAAGAGGAGCCGGACGTTTACAGAACTACGGAGATCTCTCTGTTGATGGGCCTGAACAAACAGCGGCCGTTTCTCACTGTCAGACTCCCGATGGAGACACCCTGAATGATTCCTTCCTCTATTTTCTCTGGACCTTTTGTCACATTCCCTTTCTATTTGCCTGTCATTTAGAAAATATGATGTGAGCGGTGTGTGTCCATCATGCCGCAGTTAGACCTGGCCTGTCTGCACTGTTTTTGACTGCGACTGTGGGTGAGGGAAGTTGCACACATAAAAGAAAGACATTTTTAAAATTTGCCTCTTTTTTTGTCGTAGTGGGAAAAGGTACAGTGAGGGATTCAGCAGAGAGCAGACTTGACTGTGTGGCAATGCTCTGAGCTGGGATTTGTAAGACACCCAGAGCTGGCTTTAGCAGCAGGAAACCCCAAAGCCTGTAAATAATCCACATGTGCAGACTGCACATAAAGACATCCAGTACTTAGCAGTTCCCTTATCGCAGCGTGATAGCCCAGGGACATAAGAGACGCTCCTGCCTCTATTCACTAATATGGTGTGAAAGTAGATGCAGATAAAAATGCCTGTTGTTTATTGAGGAAGTTGCGTTAACATGGGGAGGAGGGTGTGAACTTTGAACACATTTGAAATGGGGAATATAAAAAAGGACCGCAAATGACAAGGAGACCAAATTGCACCGGCTTTGTTGTTGATAAAACCCCTGTCATGTGCTTGAGGGTGTTTTCTAATCAAAAGCACCTGGAGGGTTCACTCCCTCCTTGGTGTGTGTGTGTGTGTGTGTGTGTGCGGACTCACGAACAGTGAATGTATGTATGCTGTGTGGGTGTTGGCGTCTGTCTTTGCAGTTGGGTGCTTATTCCAGTAACAAGCTTGCCTCCCAAACAACCTTAGTTTACGATTATAATAGGGCCACTGTAGTCCTGTAGGCTCACACACAAGACGATGTAACCCACACAAACCCAATTTATGTATCAGCACACAGCATGTCACATTTTGTCTGTTTGTTTTTAATTGTTATTTTGAAACCTCAGTTTTACTATTTTCCTTGTTTTGCAGTAAAGTTCTCAGGGCAGCCAAGGGTTTTTTTTTTTTTTTTTTTTATGCAACTGATCAGTTTCACCTCCTCTGTCACTTTATTTGGACAATTGTACCTCCTGGACAATCTACTCTTTCCCTCATCCCCCTGTGCTTCAGATGCCCGGTGCCTGTCATCGGCTTCCAGTTTATCACATTTGCCTGGAGCAGCTCTCACTCCTGCATGTCTATCAGGCGTCCAGTACCTTTGAATGGGAGATCAAAAGAAGATAAATTCCAGAGGCGGAGGAGGAGGAGGGATGGGGGGCTCTGAAATAGAGGAGTGGTTGCTGTGTAAACATGGCAGTGACAGTTCACAATAGGTTATTTTAGCTCAGCATTAGGCCTCTCAAAGGCATGCCAGCTCCAGTGGCCTTTTTGAAACACAAACATGACAGCAGCATTCCTAAACGCAGAGCAGACCTCACAGCACAGGTTCTCAGCCCGCTCGCCTTTGTGTCTCGTTACTTTCTGTACCAACAACGAGGCTCACTCATCTCGTACCTCTGGCTTTTCAAAAGTCGCATTGTAAAGTTACAAAGGCAGCGGACTCAGACATGTGCTGTCGGGCAGATTTCACTTCACTTTCTCGTGTCAAGATGACTGTGCCTTCAAGTGCGCAATCACATAATTACAGCCTTTCCTCTAACTGAAGTAAATAATTTGATGAGGCTGCTGACATGAATTTTAGGAAGCTGTTTAATATTATTTATTATATGCTATTTTTTTTTTTTTTTCCTTGCGACTACTCTGCTTCAAGCTAAACACATTAGACAATATGCTAATGCAGTCATAATTATCCCATGCCATGTAACTTTCCTATTTTTATCAAAGGACCTATACAAAGGAAACATTCGAAAACAACCATGCTTACATACACATCTGAATAAATGATTAGCACTCTGCAAACAGCTTCACATTGATTAATATCTGTACGTAGTTGTGATAGCATTAGTATTAGAATATGAGTGTACTTTTTACAGTAAGAGCTCATTGTTTTAACAGCGCATGTTATTGCAGTGTCACAATTTCTTTATCTACGTGTGATCATCGCACAGGTTAGCAGTCGGCTTTGTGTTTTTTCTTTTGCTTTATATGAAGACGACAGTGAAGAAAGGCTTCCCAGAAATGTATCTCTTCATCCATTACTGTCTGAATTTCCTATCATATCCTGTTGACTCAACTCTCTTTGTTCCAACACCCTCGGTTCATAAACCCAGACACACACACACACACACACAGATGCCGCACACACACACACACACCGCACGCACATTTCACTGCATGTGTCATCAGTTACAGGGGAAAAGAAAATAGCAAACTTTGTTTACTCTTCAGTGTGCCCGTAATACCACGCCTTGGGCGTCGTGAATGATTTTGTTACAGACTTTTTTTTTCTTTAGAATTTCCTTATGAATTGTCAGCGATTCACAGTCTTAGTCATTCAAGTTGACTTTTAAGTTTGCGGTGCTGTTGTAGCTTGAACTTCAGAAATCAGACATGTCATTGTTTGATAATTAGTAGATCATCAGAGCTGCTAATGCAAAATAATCACATTATCTCACATATTCTAAATTATTCTAATGTCCCGAATGTTGTTTTAAAAGTTGGTAACTTTATTATTGTGGTTTGATGCTGAAATGTATTATTCCCATGTTAATACTTAGTTTTCTATTAATTGTGATGGAAATGTCCCTGTTTACTGATAAAAAAATCTTAGGATAACTGATGAAACAAAGAGCTGTTTAAAGTTTTTTTTTAGAAATATTCATAACGTGCTGAAAAAATATTCATGCTTTGTCCGACCGCGAGAGACACAATATTATCTTGTGTTAGTACTTTTCCAGTCTCCGCCCCGCATCGCTTCATGTTTCGGTGCACGCTTTTTTTCAAGCAAATTCTAAGTTGAGAAAAAGCTAAAAAGTTAAATGCCTAAAATGTAAAAATGTAAATATCACGACCGTGTGTGGGAGTGAATCTTGTTCACATAGCTCTTTGTTTCAATTTATACACTCTATATATGAGTGTACGTGCTTGCAAGGGACTTCCCCTTCACAAATTTCAAAGCAGATGACAATTAGGCATGCAGAATGAGATATGCTGCTCCAGCGTCATCTATCTTCACAGAGCTCAGAACGGCAGAGACTGGAAGAAAGAGGGAGAATTTATGTATTTTAAAGTTAAGCATGGTGAAATGCCAGCAGTGTGGCCTCTTTGTAGCCTGCGGTCATATTTATGCCTCATGATGTCATCCGACAGCCGTGTGTTTGGGAGGGTCAACACATACACCCACACACAGACCATCATACAGCTGTTCGCTCCAGCCCCTAACTGTCTCTCCCCTTTCCGTCTTAAAGTATTGTCAGACTTTACTGGCACTAAGACCACTTCTCATAGTTATCTCGATCTCTTCATCCGTCCACAGAGCTTTCCATTTGCCCTTTCCCTGTAGGTATCTTTACTTTCACACAGTCTTTTGCAGGTTTCACTCACTTGTTCACACGTTGCTCTGACTTTTTTTTTTCTTTTTCTTTTTTATGTGCTTTTGCGCTCCGTCTTGTTACACATTCCACCATTTCACAATTTCTGAACTTCTCAAAGAGCCGACTGGGGCACTTATAGGTTTGCCGGCCTGTGAGATGAGCTTGGAGTTGCCCCCCGACTGTTTGTTTAATTGTGGGAGCAATCGTCTGAGGAACATGGAAAGAATGAGGCCACTTATTTACCCAGATGGTTTACTGGTGGAGGTGTGAGGCTGGCCAGCTCACTGTGGGAACACAACGCTTGCTTTTCTTGGTATCACTGACCGTTTTCAAGACCACTGTGTTTTTTTCCCCCAGCTCTCTCCAGCTTTGTTTGCTCTGGATGGCATGTTTGATTATTTATCGTAAGGGAAAAGGGAGTAGCTGGAGCAATAAACATGTGACTGCACTGTATTTTGTTTTCCACTGAGAAGGCCGTGTCCTTTAACAGATATTTGAAGCAGCCACAAAGCCTTTTATTTGGGGAGTTTTATTCAGCTAAAGGAGGATCAAAAGCGCTGATTAGTGTCTTTGTGACAATTTGTGTTTGCTGTAAGAGAAACTTATCAACAGATAAATATTTCTTTTGGATAGCTGCAGCTGATTTTTTTTTCTTTTTGTCTTCTCTCTGCCTGTGAATTTGTTTTGACATCTGATCATTGTTCCCCGTGTGTTTGCGAGGGGATTGTTTATGCCAACCTTAGACTTATGACTGAGAGAGTATGAAAAGATGGTCTGTAATGTTTGTTTGTTATCTATCAGAAGGCCAAGGGAATATTGTTGTAAGGGGATACATCTGCTCTGATAATAGGCTTCAAAGTGTTCTCAAGGGGATTTTAGCATATCTAGCATTTCTGTTGGACTTTTTAAAGGAAATCTTTTTATTTATTTCTCTCTATTAGGCTCTCCAAGTGGCTCGGCAGATACTCCTCCAGCAGCAGCAGCAGCAGCAGCAGCCCCCGTCACAGCAACTGCAGTCTCAACAAAACACCGGCCGCAAATCCCCGAAAGCCAACGACAAGCAGCAGAGCTTACAGGTACTGTGAATATGTTGCCATTCTCAGGCGCTCTCTCTTATTTATTAACTCACAATTATCAGATGGTTCGGTTATTTGACTTTGTGGTTGATCAAGCGAAAGAAGAAAAAAAAAAGTGAACTCCTTCTAGAACACAGTGTGCGAGAAACTGCACTAGGCTAAGTTCACAAACAGGAAATTAAAATTGGCAGTGCAACATTTGCAGTTATGTATCGTCACACATGTTGTGTGATTTAGCAGCACACACTCACACATGCGCACACACACACAATCAGCCGCATGTCATTGAAATCTTGACATTAGGAGCAGTGTCTGTTAATGGGTGCTGTTGTGAAAGTAGTGCTGGAGTCATTTCAGTGCAGTAACACACACACACACATCAGTGTGTGGTTGGTTGTGACTTTTGCAGTGGAAAGGTCTTTTTTGATTGTACTGCACTCATTTTAGGAGGTTTACAGTTTGGGAGAAAGTGTGGAAATAAGGGAGATGAGAAGGGGGATGTGAGAGAGCTTCATTCCTCCCACAGAGAAGTGAGTCTGATCAGGCGAGAGGAAACTCCATGCTTTCCTGGTTGGCCTTTCATCGCTGCCCTACACACACACACACACA